>CM073776.1:59417-133951 GCA_037158775.1 Hetaerina titia | reverse complement strand
TGGATGCGGACTCTGACCACAATTTAGTTGTTATGAAATGTAATGTTCGTTTCAAGAAGATAAGGCAAGGGCGGCGGGTTAGGAAATGGAATTTAGAAGCAGTAAATGGATTAACGAGGAAGGAGTATCAGCAGGCTGTAGAGAAAATGATGGATGACGGTAAATAACTGAGTACTATCGAAGAAAAATGGGAATGTATCAAGAAAGGGATATTGGAAGCCGCTAAAGACACTATAGGAACCGTTAACGGGAAAAGGATAAGGAAACCATGGGTAACGGATGAGATGATTGCAAAGATGGATGAGAGAAGAAGATGGAAAAATGTAAACTCAGAGTTAGGCAAAATGAAGTACAAAGAGTTAAACAATAAATTGAGAAGGGCTACAAATAAAGCAAAAGAAGAATGGTGGAAAACGCAATGCGAGGATATGGAAAGTTTACAGAAGAAGGGTGAAATTGGTGCTCTATACAGCAAGGTTAAGTTATTATCGGGAAGTTAGAAGGCAAGATCTGTGCTATCAGTTAAAGATAAATGGGGTAAGATAATAGTTGAACCAGGAAAAATCCAAGAGAGATGGAAGGAATACTACCTTGATCAAAAAGTTCCCGGAATTTATTCAGAAAATTAAAAATACAAGTTTATTCATCTAAATCTATATTGTCCCCTTCAAAGTAATCCCCATCGACTGCAACACACTTATGCCAGCGCTTGATCCAATCCTCGAAACATTTTTTATATTCGGTTTTCGGTATGTCCATCAGTGCTTCCTGCGATTTTTCCATTACTTCCTCTCGGCTGCTAAAACGCGTTCCCCGTAATGGCTTTTTTTAACTCGATTGAACAGAAAGAAGTCACAGGGAGCCAAATCAGGTGAATTCGGTGGCTGTTGGATGGTATTTGTTGCATTTTTCGTCAAAAAATTACGAATAATGATAGCACTGTGCGACGGTCTCGACGCACTGTGCGACGATTTCTGGTCTCTTTCGGCGAATTGCTTCACGCAAACGTCTCATAACGCCCAAATAATACTCTTTGTTTACTGTCTGGCCTTCTGGCAAAAATTCATGATGCACCACACCGTTGTAATCCATGAAAACCGTCAGCATTTCCTTCTTTTTTGACTGAAAACGACGTGGTTTTTTTGGTCTCGGCTCATTTGGTGAACGTCATTCACTTGCCTGATGTCTGGATTGCGTGTCGTACTCATAAACCCACGTCTCGTCTCCAGTAATGATCCTTTTGATGAATGTGGGATCGGATTCAGCCTCGCAAATCATATCTTTTGCGACGTCAACACGGTCTCTTTTTTGCATGAAATTGAGGTCTTTTGGCACCAACTTTGCTGCTACACGACGGAAACCCAAATCATTAACCACAATGTCTTGGGCGGATCCATAGGCAATGTTCAAGTCCTCCGCTATTTCTCTGATGGTTAATTTGCGGTTATTGACCAACATTTCTTTTACTTTATCAATTTTTTCACCGACTTTCGATGTCGATGGTCTGCCACTGCGTTCATCATCTTCGATTGACTCACGACCACTTCTGAACCGCTCGTTCCACTGGTAAACGACCGTTTTTTTTAGAGAATCGTTGCCGAAACACTTTTCCAACATTTCCAACGTCCGTGCGCCACTAAATCCGTTTTTTACGCAAAATTTAATACAAGTTCGTTGTTGCAAATTAAAATCCATTTCTGCAATTGTAAAAAATCGCCAACACACACAGAGATAGATGTACTCTTGGCTACGTAACTTTTGCAAATGTCAAGTTATGACACTAAGATTTAAAGGGAATATCAACAACAGATGTACCAATTTAACAAAAAAAACAGAACTCAAATCGGAACGATGGGAGCGCCACACGGTGGTTATTCCGGGAACTTTTTGTTCAAGGTAGTATATAGAAAAACTGTATGGTAAAGAACTTAGGCCGACGAGGTTAGACATAGAAAAGGAACATGACGTAGAAGAAGATAGCTTAGGTCCAGGCATACTCGACGATGAAATAGAAAGGGCATTAAAGGAGATGAAAGCAAATAAGGCTGTGGGGGTGGACAATATTCCTTTAGAAATGTTGAAATGGTTAGGGAAAGGTGGGAAAAAGGCCATATATGGACTGATTCGTAGTATCTATGAGGAAGGAATCTGGCCGGAAGATTTTGTGAGATCGGTGTTAGTTCCTATTCCAAAAAAGGCAAAGGCTTCGTCATGTGAGGATTACAGAACAATAAGTTTGATATCCCACGCTGCTAAAGTTATTTTCAGGATCATCAACAAAAGGATAGAGAGTAAGGCAAATGATTACTTAGAGGATGATCAGTTTGGGTTCAGGAAAGGAAGAGGTACGCGTGATCCCATTGCAGTAATGAGATCACTAGTCGAGAGGAATATAGAATACAATCAGGACGTTTTTGCCTGTTTTGTAGATTTCGAAAAAGCGTTTGATAGATTGAATTGGGAAAAATTAATGCGTGTATTGCAGAAAATAGGAATGGATTGGGGGGACAGGAGATTGATCCGCAACCTGTACATGTCTCAGACTGCTCAGGTGCGAGTGGGGAACGGAGAGTCCGAATGGGCAGTGTTAGGAAGAGGTGTAAGGCAGGGTTGCCCATTGTCACCGGTACTGTTCAACGTATATGTAGAGGAAATGATTAAAGAGGCATGGGAAGAACTGGAGGTAAGAATGAAAGTCGGAGGGGAATTCGTAAAATCGGTTAGGTTTGCTGATGACCAAGCATTAGTTGCTCAGTCAGCCAAGGGGTTGCAAGCATTGCTGAGTGAATTGGAGGTTCAGTGCAATAAATGTGGGATGAGAATCAATATTAATAAAACAAAGGTTATGCGATTTTTCAGAAAGAAAAAGGCTAAGCTAAATATTAAAATAGGCGGGGAAAAAATAGAGCAGGTAGAACAGTTTACATATCTCGGAAGTGTTTTGGACCAATACGGTCAAAGTGGTAGGGACGTAAGGAGAATAATTGCGCTAGGCAAGGAGGCTTTCACAAGGAGGGGGGAGTTGATGACGGGGACGTTGAGTAGGGATGTTAAGACAAGACTCGTAAAAACTCTGATATGGAGCGTAGCTATGTACGGCGCGGAAACGTGGTCTCTGAAGCAGGAGGATAGACGTAGATTGGAGGCTTTTGTAATGTGGGTGTTGAGAAGAATGGAGAAGGTGAAATGGACCGAAAGGAAAACAAATGAGGAAGTACTAGAAATGGTGGGGGAGGAGAGGGGTTTGTTGAGAGAAATTCTATGGAGGCAGGAAAAATGGATGAAAGGCGTATTGAGCGGTAGTGGAATGTTGAAGAGGGTAATAGAGGGGAGAATGTTGGGCAAGCGAGGTAAGGGCAGGAACAGGGTAGGGATGTTGGACGGGATGAAGGGAGGAAAGAAGTACACCGAGATGAAGAGGGACGTCATATAGATTAGTTTGCTAGGTAGGGAGTCACAAAATGTTTATTTTATAGTTGTGCCCATCCAAAAACCTACCTTAACCGGTGGATTACCTAATTATTATTATTATATAATATATAAATTTTTTGACGGGTCGCGGTGGTCTAGTGGGTAGAGCGTTGGACTACTGACCGGAGGGTCCCGGGTTCGATTCCCGGGCAAGGCACTTGCACTGGTGGCACATGTAGCTCCACCCAAGCTAGTTGATTTTTCGGGCACCAGGTCTTCCTGGGAAACCATAACCGGCACAGGGAAAGGATCTGGCCCCCCTACCCTAATGTGTGAATATTGGTGAGTGGTAATACATGGGTGAGCTCCACCATCACCTGCTAAACCGACCTTCGGGTTGATTACTGTGTTTATGGTTTTTTTAATATTTTTTATACATACACAGGCGCACATGCACGTACCTAGAATATATGGTTCGCATTCACTCGGATCAACTCTTTACTTATGAGGAAAGCTTTAAAAGCCTCTCGAAGCTGAGATAACTACGCAGAAACAGAGGTAATGTTTCGATTTTTTAAATAAATTTATCATTAACTTTACATTTTATGAGTGACACCCTGCATGCACCATGACGGTTGGTTGACGCGGGTTTTAGGAGCGGAACCTTCAGTGTACTGAGAGGTAGATAGCGCGTATTTTATGAATTGAACTATAAAGAACAGTGAAGATAGGAAGTAGGTTTATGGTGCCACAGTTCATGTTTGACTACCCATGTTGCGGCGTTGATTGAGATGCGTAAAAATGAGCCTAAACATCTATTCCTTCCCTCAACTTAAGGGTCTAAATCTTCCAGTATGGGATGATAATCGTTTGCCTGTCGCCAGAAGTGAGTTCTAGAATACTGCACCAATGTGAGAACTCCAGATCTACTTGTTACCGCCGAGAAAACGGTCTGTCTTAGTTTTACAGGTAAACCTTTAGAATCACACTGTACTTTTAACACCTTTTGGACTCAGCCAGCGAATAATTCTTTAAGCATAATCATATTTCATAATTTTCAACGGGTTGATTCCCGAGATCACGACAACTCCCAGCTTGAAAGAACAGCTAAATGGAGGACACAGGGTTGAATGAATACGGGAGTCCGCGGCGAAAGATTTCATTTCAAAATTAAATAGAATGTGGGGATCTCCCTATTTCGTGGAAAATTATTGCGTACTGATAGAGCCGTCGCATAATTAGAATTGAATAGCCTAGCTTAGGAGAATACATGCTTTGACGGTTTTCTACTGTCTGATGAATACAAATCTTAAGACAAATGAGAGTGATTTATACATTTTGAAAATGTTGCATTATAAATGCTAACTAGTGGATGACCCCGTTAAAGGTTACTCTCGTGGTATCTCCCGCAGCTCTTTGAATGTGTCAAAAAGGCAGTCTTTAAAGTTTACATTGGTGAGGATAACCACAAAATCCAGGTAAGTTAGGCGTGAATAAAAAAAGACTAAATTGCTAAAATTCCACCAGAATTTTGATTTTTCACGCCCTTAGTTCCCGCAGTTCTTTGAAATAATTCTTGAACTTGAAATAATTTCCGTTGAAACCTGAGACAGAGAGCGAATAACGTCGCGTGTAATCGGTGGGGGATAACACAATGATGAGCCAAGGGAGGCTGCCGAACGGGCAACAATCACGAAAGCCCTCTCTTACTGCTCATGACAAACACAAAAGTAAATAGCACGTACGACAATTAGAGCTTAGAAACGAAATGACACCGAACGTCAATGGCCCAGAGGCTTGTGAGGGCATCGACCAGACGCCCTCGCGGCGACTAGCAAGGGAAAAGTACGGGTGCAGAGGACATGGGTCCAAAGCAATCGGGTGAAGAGTCGGGAGAGTGCAAGCTCGTTGGATTTCCAGGAGGCCGGGAGAGAAAGGAAGGAGTGACTGACACCGCAGCGGGTGGACCAGCAAGCAAGGAGGGCAGCGGGGGGCGTGGCCCCCTGAGGTGGAAAGGGGGCGTCAGAGGCGCCTCGCGGAGCAGGAGAGCGCCCCTCTCACCCTCCGTGCGGGGCGCATTAACTTCCCGCGGGAGGCGAAGAGCACTTCAAACTTCTTCTTTCGGATGCAACCGTGATGAGTGAGAGGCCCAGCCGCCATTCGAGGTGCGCACTCGAATCGAAAGGAAAACCCCAGTAGGGGGCGTCCTCGACGTGCCGGGGGGGGGAGACGGGGTCTCATGGGGAGGGAGCGGCGGACTCGAGGGCTTGAGGGGCGAGGGTGAAGGCGCTGACCTCGTCCTCTTGTGACGCGTCGACTTACCTCCCACCCCACGATAACAGAGGGCGTTGATACGAGGTCTGGCCAATAATTACGCGAACTGGTGTAATCTGGCGATCATGACGCGGACTATTACCCCGCCCGCTAGCGGCGCTGATTGTTTAAGACCCAATGAGCCGTCTGTGCTTGGCGGATCGTCGAGCTGTGCGTATGGTGCCAGTTTTGTTAGTTTCTGATGTCCTTGTTTTGTCTGTTCAACGGAAATAGAACTTGACGTAACCATGGAGCAACGAATCAGCATCAAGTTTTTTTGTGAAGTGCAGTAAAAATTATCAAGAAATCACTGAAATGTTGACAGCTATTTACGGTGATAATGCTCTGAAGAAAATATCCGTTTTCAAGTGGATTAAGCGTTTTAAAGATGGCCGACAAGACGCCATGGATGATTCAAGGCCGGGACGACCCTCGACCACCTGCGTTGACGACCACATTGATCGTGTGCGGTCTCTTGTCCTCACCGATCGTCGTCCGATTGATAGCTGATGAGCTGAATTTAGGACCATCAACAGTGCACGCTATTTTAACAGAGCATGATGGATGGATCATTCACCATGGCAATGCAGCTGCACATTGAGCATTGATTGTTCGCCAGTTTCTGGCCAAAAATTCAATCACCATCCTTGATCATCCTCCTTATTCGCCAGATCTCGCCCCCTGCGAATTTTTCCTATTCCTAAAATGCAAAAATGTGATGAGGGGACATCACTGAGAAGATGTGGACACAATAAAGCAAGAAACGACGAGAAAACTAAAAAGACTAACTGCCATGAGGACTTCCAAGGGTGCTTTTAACAGTGGAAAAGAAGAATCTGGAATAAGTGCATAACCTACGAATGGAGAGTCTTCTGAAGGGGACGAAATCGATGTAGACCAAATTTTGCAAAATTAAGTTTGTATGGCCTCAGTTCGCGTATTTATTGGATAAACCTCGTATCTCCGATGTTTTTGACTCTCAATTACCGAAGGTTTTATTTCGATGGGATTTTCTTCCGACGAGATATTCCCTCCCCCGCCAAAGGGTTACCTCAAAGGGAACTATACTTCGGTATAGTGATTTCTATAGTTTTGTTGGTATAATATTAAACGTTCGCTAATGCATTGCTAAACTCTTTCAATTATTTTGATCTCAGGCAGAAGTGAGTTTACTCGGGCATGACAGATATGGTGTACCACAGTATTTATTACAGATCCATTTCCCTAATTTTCGAGCAACGTGTATGGAGAGTCATAGTTTGAATTTGGAGAGCAGAAAATGGAGAGTTATGGTGTGTCAAAAAAAATGTGGAATGATTTTTTTCCGCCGACTTGGACGGCTGGAGTACATATTTGGGGCGGGATAGGTGGTGGGAAGCCTTGGAAAACCAACGCGACCAGCGATAGTTTTCTGTGGGCCGTTACAGTGCGCTGGTCACTACAAAATCGGACCCCTGTTCGAGATCCGCGTCACAAATTCACGATGACAAGTTCCATGGAGCAACGAGACGCAATAAAATATGTTGAGCACGAAAAATCTGGTTCGGGAGATACAGCAATGTCCCGAGGAATGGTTTTCTGCTTTCACAGGATGTTGCACTGGGAGGGTAGGGAGGAGGTTCACGATGAACAATGCCCTGGACATCCCTGAACAACACAGTGAGATGCGCAAAATGTGAGACACGTGCTCAATTCTGACTGACCTCCAAGTGTCAGGATGTGATGGAAGAAGAGTGCAATATTCAGAAAACCACATTGAATTGCATTCTTACAGAAGATTTAGCCATGAGAAAGGTGTGCCAAGATGATCCCCAAGTTGCTGCCGGAAGATTGCTTGTGTGAGAATCTTGTCTTGGATCTCTTGGCCCACTGTGAAAGTGACCAGAATTTTTCAGAATAGGTGGTTACTGGTGAGGAGACATGGCGGTTTGAGTACCATCCAAGTACAACCCCTTTGAGTACCATTATGTACCACTGGATTATTTCAAAGATGCCGTGACGATGTGCCGAAACGATGGTCCTGTCGATGCCTTTCAGGAAGTATTATATATATATATATATATATATATATATATATATATATATATATATATATTTTTTTTTAGGTAATCTACCGGTTAAGGTAGGTTTTTGGATGGACACAACTATCAAATAAACATTTTGTGACTTCCCACCTAGCAAACTAATCTATATCAGGTCCCTCTTCATCTCGGTGTACTTCTTTCCTCCCTTCATCCCATCCAACATCCCTATCCTGTTCCTACCCTTACCTCGCTTGCCCAACATTCTCCCCTCTATTACCCTCTTCAACATTCCACTACCACTCAATACGCCTTTCATCCATTTTTCCTGCCTCCATAGGATTTCTCTCAACAAACCCCTCTCCTCCCCCACCATTTCTAGTACTTCCTCATTTGTTTTCCTTTCGGTCCATTTCACCTTCTCCATTCTTCTCCACATCCACATTTCAAAAGCCTCCAATCTACGTCTATCCTCCTGCTTCAGCGACCACGTTTCCGCGCCGCACATAGCTACGCTCCATATCAGAGTTTTTACGAGTCTTGTCTTAACATCCCTACTCAACGTCCCCGTCATCAACTCCCTCCTCCTTGAGAAAGCCTCCTTGCCTAGCGCAATTCTTCTCCTTACGTCCCTACCACTTTGGCCGTATTGGTCCAAAACACTTCCGAGATATGTAAACTGTTCTACCTGCTCTATTTTTTCCCCGCCTATTGTAATATTTAGCTTAGCCTTTTTCTTTCTAGAAAATCGAATAACCTTTGTTTTATTAATATTGATTCTCATCCCATATTTATCGCACTGAACCTCCAATTCACTCAACAATGCTTGCAACCCCTTGGCTGACTGAACAACTAATGCTTGGTCATCAGCAAACCTAACCGATTTTACGAATTCCCCTCCGACTTTCAGTCCTACCTCCAGTTCTTCCCATGCCTCTTTAATAATTTCCTCTACATATACGTTGAACAGTACCGGTGACAATGGGCAACCCTGCCTTACATCTCTTGTATTATATATATATATATGTATATATATATATATATATATATAAACACAGTAATCAACCCGAAGGTCGGTTTAGTAGGTGATGGTAGAGCTCACACGTGTACCAAGCCCGACTGCGTGTGAACATTCACACATCAGTCACACTCAGTCACCTCAACGACACATCCACCTATACCACTCTCACCGACAACCCTACTCCAACCTTCCAAAAGGAAATTCGGTCTCTTCTCCTCCAATTTGGACCAGAAGAAGGCCTCACCTCCCAAGACATATCCCTACTCTCACTCCCAAACCCCAGAACACCCCAGTTTTATCTCCTCCCAAAAATACACAAACCCAACATCCCCTGTCGCCCTATAGTTTCTAGTTTCAACTCTCCCACCGAAAGAATCTCCGCATTCCTTGATTACCACCTACAACCTATCGTACTCTCATTGCCCTCCTTCACGAAAGACACGTATCACTTCCTCCACCGTTTAAACTCTGTCTCCATTCCTTCCACCTCCAACCTGCTTATGGCCACCATCGACGTCACCTCCCTCTATACTTCTATTCCCCATGCAGAAGGCCTATCCTCCCTCCGACACTATCTTTCTCTACGCCCCCCACCCCAGTGCCCCTCTACCGATTTTCTCCTCAATCTCGCCACTGTCGTCCTGACCAAAAATGCATTCTCTTTCCAAAACTGTTTTTATCTCTAAACGAAAGGCACAGCGATGGGAACGAGGATGGCGCCATCGTACGCCAATCTCTTCATGGGCCACCTTGAAGAGAATTTCCTTTCACAGCAACCCTTCCAACCTCTTTTCTGGGTCCGCTGCATTGACGACATTTTTTTGCTCTGGACACACGACTCTGATTCTCTTGACAATTTCTTATCGGCCTTAAATTCTTCTTTCACTGTTAAATTCACTTCTTCCATTTCAGACTCCACCATCACCTTTCTTGACACAGACATCTCAATTCATAATAACAAATTCACCATTTCAGTACACATCAAAGCCACCAATCATCAACAATATTTACACTATACTAGTAGTCATCCTTCTCATACCAAACGCTCAATTCCCAACTCTCTCTCTATCCGCGGACATTGGATTTGAAACACCACAGCTACCCTCAACAAATACCTCCACAATCTACACCATGCACTCCACAAACGCGGTTACTCAGAAAAGCTCCTACAGGATAAAATCTACCGCTCCACCCGACCACACACACCACAGAATAACAACCCCGCATCTGACGCTGGACTCAACCTTTGCACAACCTATTTCCCCAGATCCCACAGACTGAAAACCATTCTTAAAGAACTTTACCCTATATTACATGACAATGACGCGACCACATCCTTACTGCCCCAATGACCCTCTGTCGCTTACAGACGACCAGCCAATCTCAGAAACCTTCTGAGATCCACCAACCCTTTGACACCCCGCCCTGACAAATTTCCACATATTTCCCCTACCTGCAATCGCCCCCGATGTAAAACATGTCTCCTAATCAGATCTGCTCCCCTCTCCCCACATCCCCTAATTGTCCCTTCACCCCGTTCCCACGCTAATTGCCTCTCAAAAAATATTATCTATCTTTTGTCGTGCAAACAATGCACCTCATTCTACATAGGCGAATGCATTACCCCCTTATCCATCCGAATGAACAATCAGCGCTACTCATGTAATTCTGCTTCACTCTCTTCTCTTCCTATCCCTTTACACGCAAGTTCACGCAACCTATCATTTGACGAATGCTTTTCCCTAACAGTTCTAGAATCCCTACCTGATTCAGCCACCAACATAGAGGTGAGAACTCGCGAATCCGCATACATCCTATATTTCCGATCCTTTAAAATTCCCACCCTTAACCGCCATCTTTAATTTCCTTCCCAACAGTCCCTAAACCTTCCGCCCCCCCTCCCCTCCCCAGGCACTCTTCCCTCAAAACCTCTCAGTCTGACCTGAAGAAGGCCTCGGAGTAGGCCGAAAGCTTAAATCATCTACAGTGTGAGTGTCCTTTTACGTGTTATCTGTTTTATTCTGTGTTCTATTGTGCCGTCCAAAAGTTATATTGCTCTCGTGAGTACTTCCGCATCATCGATATATATATATATATATATCTTCTGCATCATTCATCATTGGGTATATCATTGGGTATATATATATATCGATGATGCGGAAGTACTCACGAGAGCAATATAACTTTTGGACGGCACAATAGAACACAGAATAAAACAGATAACACGTAAAAGGACACTCACACTGTAGATGATTTGTCGATAACTGTAGATACACTATAGATAAATCATCAACAGTGTGAGTGTCCTTTTACGTGTTATCTGTTTTATTCTGTGTTCTATTGTGCCGTCCAAAAGTTATATATATATATATATATATATATATATATATATATATATATATATATATATATATATATATATATAATATATATATATATATCGATGATGCGGAAGTACTCACGAGAGCAATATAACTAACTAACGTATTCATTAGCAAAATCCCTTTCATTCTACACCGATGCAAATACATATACTATCAACTGACAAACAATTGCACCTGAGGATGCAGTAAGAAATGTATCTAATAACATTTGGTTTTATTAAATCCACTTGTAAACGGATATTTTCTTCACAGCATTATAATCGTAAGCAGCTGCCTTTATATCAGTAATTTCTTGATAAGTTTTACCGCACTTCACCAAAAATTTGAAAAAATTTATGTTAATTCGTTGCTGCGTGATTTCGTCAATTTCCATTTTCAACAAACAGTAAAAACAAGGAAAAGTTAAATTAACATAACTGGCACCATGCGCACAGCTCCACGATCCGCCAAGCACAGACGGCTCATTGGGTATCGGGCAACTAGCGCCGCTAGTGGGCGGAGCTATATTCCGCGTAATGGCCGCCAGATTGCACCAGTTCGCGTATTTATTGTACAGACATCGCATACCAATGATTTCACGAAATCATAGACCTAAGGTTAGTCCAAACCATCGACGATTGCACGAGACTCGATCGTGTGTGTTGTGCCCTGATACCTGAGCCGCCGGTGCTTTCCCAGAGATATCTCTTCTAGTTGGATGTGGTGAAAGGATTCTATAGTTAAATATTAAATAAATCGCAAATACATGCGCGAATCATGCGTTGGGAGGTACGTTGTGTCGTGTTAGCGACGTTTAGAAATGTAGTGCTGGAATCTGAGGTTTCCGCGTCCACAATGGTTAAGGCTTCCGGGCGCTCCTCCGTGTCAGGGCGTCTCTTGGCGACAACGGCTTCTCCAGCTACGCCGATGGTGTCTTCAGATCAGAAAGAACTTAGTCGTTTAGTGATGGTTAGGGAACATGTCCCGACAAAATCTTAACCTTAACCAGTTGATTGCCAGTGATGATAATTATATGGTGCAAAAGTTAAATATATTTAATTATTCATCCTGACTATACTCACACCGAGGTCAAAATTAACTTTCAAATTTGGCAAACAGTACTGAAAACGGTCGCCAACCTTGACCTAGGGAAATATGACATTCCGATGGAAAATTCCGCAAATGAAATTACAAATTGGCGACGTGCATGGGTCGGCGGCATGGAGCCAAGTGGGATTCGCGCCGTTTCTGCCGAGCGGGATTTCATGGACTATTCCAGCCAAGATGTGCGATCAAACGCAGAGAGTTCGTGTGGGCAGTATATTCGAGCTGCAGTCGCGCCTAATAGAGGCAGTCGATAGAACATGTCTCGCGTAATGACGCCTCTTACCCGGCGATCAAACAAAAGTAATTTGCGATTATAAGCTATCTAGGGCGAATGCATGAAAGGAATTTCGGTAAGCTATAAGCGAATTCAAAAGGAAATAAATAGTCGGAAAATTCGAACGAGAATCCAAATGCATTTAAGTCCTAATTCAGAGACGGTCCAAGGAAATAAAACTACAGTTAATTCATTCTGGTTCTGATTGACCCCCAATTGTCAGGATGTGATAGCAAAGGAGTACAATATTCAGGAAACCACAGTGCATTGCATTCTTACAGAAGATTTAGCCGTGAGAAAGTTGTGCCATATGGTCTCCAAGGTGCTGTCGGAAGACTGCTTGTGTGAGAATCTTGCCTTGGGCCTCTTGGACCGAGGCAATTCGGGTCACCTTCACAGGGAGGGGTCTGTGGAAGTGGCCCGAATTTTGTAGAATAGGTGGTTACCGGTGACAAGCACCCTCATGAAGAATTTTAGCAGTTTGTACTTTGATGAGCAATAATTTTTTTCCCAGGTCTGTTCTACTTATTTTTGGGGCATACCTTGTTCATATGGTAAATTTTCGAAGGAAATCAAGTTCTAAAGAAACAGGAAGGCGCTGGGAACCACAAAGGAAATATTAGTGAGCGACACGGAGCGATTTGTGGCTGCATATAAAATTTGCTCTTTGAGGAAAGAGGATAAGCTAAGTAAAGGCATACGAGATATGGGTGAGGGAATGAATGCAAAGAGTGAAAGGAACGGAAGAATGGAAGGAGTGGTGGGGACTGTGAGGAAAGAATGAGAGTTTGTGGGCAGAAATTTGAAGGAGGCAGATGGAGCGCATGCGGGTCATGTGTGTGGCAGGGGGTGTTGAAGACTGAGGAACGCTGAGGGGAGAGGGTTCGATGAGGGATCGAGTGTGTGGAGGCCAGAGAACGAAGGAAAGTGTGCGAAGTTAAAGGCATTCTTATTGCCAAGAAGAATATTACATCTGCATCTATGCAAAACTCAACCAGCCGCCGAAAGGGTTTCCGGCAGGGGATGCTATGTTAGGTTTAGGGTTGGGGTGTCACCAACCATACATGCAGAAATATAAACTCATACATGCCTATGCATACATATAAACGATCATCTCATAGACAAAACCCTCGTGCATTTACTCGTGGAGTAAACTATGCAATAAATGGCGTGTTGGAATAAATCGTTAAATTTTAATCTTTAAACAATAACATTCGGATTTTTGAGCTCGATTTTATTCCGATGTTTCATCGTGCGAGGGAAGAAAGAGTACCTGAGTCTGTCGGTGACGGTTTCAGTACCCTCTAGAGATGTGGATTAGGAGTGTAGGATGTAGGATCAAAGTCCCTTTGTTTTGCCAAGAACCCTGCTCGGCAGGGAGAGAGAATAATGTATATAATAAGAGACACCTCAGAAACCATAGGAAAGGTGGGCAGAGGTGGAAGAACTGTCCCCAAAAACAATCCCCCGTGGGTGCGTGTGGAGTTCACTGTCTCCACCGACCTCATTGATAGCAGGAGACACGTCCCTGCCTCACTCCGTCGCCTATCAACCGGACCGGAGGGTTAATTACAGCGGGGGTGACCGGAGGGTGTTTCTGACGGACGGACCGAGGCAATCGCAGAGGAATCCTCTGACCGGGCGGCCACCGTGAAGGCTGCGACACAACACGTAGACGCGAGCACCCTCCCTCCGACGAGCGTGCAGCCTCCCCCCGCAAACCCCTGCCCACCCGCACCCCTAAACGCACCCCTTTTTCCCCCACTCTACTCCCAGAGGCATGTCACTCGCGCGGGAGTGTTCCGCGTCCCTCTTGGCCCGGTGCCCACCGAGAAAGGTGAGGGGGGTGTCCGCAAGAAGGGGGTCTCTCGACCCCCTCCTCCCCCTTCGAGGCGAATCTCGGCCAAGGAGGAGGGAGGACCCTTGGTGAGGACCAAGCTCACCGGACGTACGCTCGAAGGTATACTATATTTATAGAGGCCCCCCCGGGGGGAGGAGTGGCGCAGGGGTACGACGGATGAGAGGACATTGCCCCTGAAACCCTTCCTGCTATCTGAGGAGGGCCAAGTGAATGCACGACTAATGGACTCCTCTCTTGACGTTCGGACGGTCTTTCTTCCCTGGTCGGGTCGCACGCCATTCGACGAAGTTGAATCCACTTACGCTGTCCTGGGAGTATTCTCTGTTTTCGTGTGTAGCGTGGGAATTAGAGGAGGGAGCCGAATGATCGCTGTATTGACGCACACAGTAGGTCAGTACGCCTCGAACTGCAGTGGTTGGAAGGTCGCGCCGCTTGTCATTTGTTTAAAATAAATAGTCAAAATTAGCAATACAATTGAAATTCCCGCCAAATGTGAAGGTCGTTCAGTGATAAGGTTTTTACTGTTAAAAAAAACTTCAAAGCAGGTGACACTCAATTTATGGTAATTTATTCACTGCATGGACCAAATGTGATGAGTGACGAGAGTTGTGCGTCAGTGCTGTCGTACGTTTAAGATGCCAATCGTTTCAATCAAAATGATTTGCAATTAATATGCAATGACAATATATCGCGTCAATTGGTTTTTTGTGATGGTATTAAAATCATTAAATTGATTCCTTCAACGATGATGAAATCATAAAAAGTAGAAAACATAAAACGGGGTCAAATCTTGGAACATTAAGTACAAAGCGGACGTTCGTCAACTTCCCACGGACGCCGTTAGAGCACAATGTCCGCAATGCTAATGGATATAGGTAATATATTATTCTTCCGTTGTCGCCACGTTTTTCTCTCACCGGTATGTGAGAGGACTTCCTCATGTCACGTGATGTGTTCGCCGAAGAAATTTTCATGACAAACTTGCAACTTGAAACTCGTGAGTAGTGTTTCACTCAAGCTGCGGTGCCTGACATACTAATAAACCCCATTGAATGACAAAAGCGGAAAAGATGTATTTAAAGAAATACTACATGATCTCTCTTTGTGTTTAAAATCAATGAAATGCATGATTGCCAAGGTCACCAGCCTTTTTAGGATCAATGCAGCAATCGGTTCTTACGGTATGGCACTATAACGGTACACCTCGGGATATTTTGGCCAACTTACCACAAACGGAACCAAATCCTTGTGCTGCCACGGTCCACTTCCACTGGTCGCAATAAACTATCATCCACTATTCCAGGAGAAACTAACTCGGCAGCAGCCCATGTACCAATGGCTTTCGCCATCGCATTAAACCTCCAATGTTTGTATGCAGTACATTGACTGGCCAAGACGAGAGGACGGACGCGATGAGGCGGAATACATCTACATAATACCGGATAACCATCCGCAAGGATGTGTGGCGGAGGGTGTTAGGTCGCTAACCGGTAAAACAGAATAGGGACGAAAGAATACATACGAAAAAGGCAACATTCAGGAGTATGAACATTGTTTTATTCGCTCATTTTATTGCACTCCTGACAGACAGACAGGAGAAATATTTTTTAACTTCAACTCCAGAGTGTATTTAAGCCCATAAAAATGGTAATTTGTTCAATTTTAATTCATTAAAATTTCTATTAGTACACAAATAATTCTATTATTATTTTCGCATGCATCTGAAGCTCCTAAAATGTATCTATTTTTTGAGTTTGAGATGGTTAATTGACAGTTGTTTTTTAGATATCTTAAGGATACACACAAAAAAACTAGAAAAAACTGGACAAAAATAAGCACATAATTACCATTTTCATGGAGATTGGTTCAATAAATAAATTTATAGTCTTGTTTGATTAATCAATTAAATATGGAATGGTCATTAAATCTAGCAGAATTCTAGCTTACATTAATGTCCTAGTAGAATTAATGAAAACAATACATACTTTCATTATTGGCATTTTAATATGTGTGGTTTCAATAACAATGTTGTTATAAATATATCCTTTTAGTACAAACATGTCATTTAAAATTTAGTTGAAACAATGCCTTACTGAGTTTTAATTCGTCATGTAGAGAGCTCCAGTCTCGGGAGGCTTTCCAGTCTATGAAGGAGTCTGGGAGACTCAAAAGGACCGTTTATCGACTGTGGGGTAAAGGTAATTCACGTCAATTTTGATGTGGCGTACCTGATATGGAGCCACCCCCTGCCACAGAGCATAGCTGTACTTCCTTAAAGGGTACCATGGATAAGGGAATATGGAGGAAATCAGCAAGAGTCACTCTCAACTTTCATCTTGCAACATGGTACGTACTGGCTTGTTCTGGTCGATGCCTTCGCCGAAAGGGAGCGACGTCAATGGTATGCATGTATGCATCAAGTGCGTATGATTACCTAATGATGGATGACGCTCTTTTATTAGTTTGTGGCGGCTCAGAGAAAATAGAGGAACAGTACGGTAGGGGGCGGGAGGAGAGCCTCTCTTCCCTCGGGCGAGGCCATCTCATGCACCGAACCCGATTCGATTAGCTTGTTCTGTTGGAATAACGTCTCCCTCCGGGGCCCTCTGACTGCCGAGCGCCCAACGTCGCCGGTGGAGGTATGTTCAGAGGAGCAGATCTCTTGCGAGCAAACGTACGCGGTGACAAGTAGCCAAAATACGAACGAAATCCTGATGCCATCACGCAAAAAATTGCAAGTAACTTTTCCTGGTTGTAGCTCAATAAATCCCAAAGGCATTCAAACGAGTTTTGCATATCTTCGTTTTCAGGCATTAGCAAATCACCATGTCGCCTGTTTCAAATAGTCAATCAAGAAAAAGAACGTAGTTATGAATTGCAATCGCCGTAATTGGAAATCTACGAGTGCAACGTAAGCTATGGACGGTCTCCATCTCTCTTGCGACATTCGTCTTATTTGACCTCCAACATTTTGTGCTTCTGTTTATCGTACCGCGCATGCAATATGCAAACGACGGAATGCTAAACATTAGTTGAATCACTAGAAAGGAATTTGAAAGTAACTAATAGATTCATTTGCGAAAATGTTCAGACAGAGATAACTTCTAAACAACATTAATACATTTCTTAAATAACATTGTACCTAACATCCTCCCCTCCATACCACCATCTTGATTCAATATTCCATCTCGAACCAGAACGCCCCGCATTCATTTGTCTTGCCCTCCGAGTTCCTCCCAATAGCCTCCCTCACTCCGCCCCAACCAACTCCGTCTCCCTTCGTTTCCCAACCAACTCCCCACTCCTTCGTTTATCCCAATCCACTTAATTTCCTCAATTCTTCTCCGCAACCTCATCTCTAAAGCTACCATCTACGCCTCAACAACCAAATTTCCCAGCCATGCAGAACTAAGCTCCATATTAACGCTGCCAAGAGTCATTTCTTTAGATCTCACTATAATATCCGTGGCATCAATTCCCTTTTCCTCTATATGTTTTTTTTTAACTTGACCAATTCTTCTTTCTATGACCTCATTACTTTGCCCACATTCGTTTCAAGTACTAATTAGGTGAACTTCTACCTGTTCTTTACCATCCACCGTTAATATTTATTTTTAGCCTTCGACATCGTCATAAATATCCCGTTATCCACCGAAAAGGTGTGTGGCAGGAGGTGCAAGCCCAAAGTGATAAGTGATAAGGAAGGATATGGGAGAGGAAGGGAAAAGGGAAAAATGTTCGTTTGAAAAACTATCAAATAACGTGCATACTTGTCTGCATTCTAGAGAAAGACTTCGTCTACGAAGTCTTACTCTAGTAATTAAGGAAATTTAATTCAATTTCACACTTAATTCAAAACAAAGGCTAGCTCACCTAGTAAATTAGTTACTTGTGAAGATGGAGATCCAAAATATTATAAGTGAGAGTAGAGACTCTCCCCTCTCAAGGATACATTTAAATAGACTGGGGGGACCACTTTTGTTGAAATTTACACGAATTTCCGTGAATCAAAATTCTACACTCTCATTAAAATCATTAGAATTGAGTGATTAGCGTACGACTTGAACAATTACACGATTAAAGAATTATATATTCTTCTTACACACTATTTTTATTACTCTCTATTATAACTTTTTCGCACAAAAAATTTCAAAAAATTTGTAAACGCGAATTTTTAGTGTAATTTTGGACTTCAAGGACATCATAGAAACTTTTTCGGTGTCGGCTCATTCTCTCTTTTTAAAGAACTAAAAAGCCTACTCCTTCATCAGGAAGCCCGTTTCCTTCGTGTGTCCATTGATTCTTATTCAATGCCTACCACACAGGATTCTGTTGCGTGCTCGTCAATAATTAGCTTTTTTATTATTAATTAGGGGGAGGGTGTCTCATACGGTCCGTCCGCTGCTTACAGTGGTGTCTGCTATTCCTACTTGTGGATTTAGGGGCGGAGACTATGAGTTGCCCTGTTGTCCATGTGATAGTAGAATTTCCCCCTCTTACTATTCAATTCATCATCACCTGTCTGGTTGTGATGTAAGCCTGTTGTATAAATGGTTATGGTTCTTTTTTATTCCCTCTTTACATACCTCAAAAAACTAATTTATTGAGTGAATTTACCCGTTTTTTTAAATTAAGTCTTTCTGCAGCATGTACACAAATTTTCACGTATTTGACAGTTTTTAAATATAATATTTTCCCTTCCTTTCCTATATGCTCCCTTATCACTCACCCTTCCCACCTTGTGTTGCACCCCCTGCCGCACATATTTCTGGTGGATCGCGAGGTATTTTTTTCGACGCCGAATTACATTTCCAAAGAAGACTCGGTAACTAAGACTTGAATATCCGAAAATGTAAATAATGCATGTTAATAATTCCTCATGCCCTCTTCCCTCCTTGCAGCCTACGTCTCTCTTTCTGAGCAAAGTAGAACATCACTGAGGAGCCACAGTGATATTCCTCAGTGATAAGTGATGAAAGTGATACCACAGTGATATTCCTCAGTTCATTTTTGAGGAAAACCATATATAATGATTCCTTTAGTGATATTCTTCACACACTTTCGATAAGGGGTCATTCAAAAGCTACATCGTTTTCAAGGCTCGTGCAAAGGCGTGCATGTGGGTGGGGAAGGAGGGAGTTTTCCCTTGGCAGCAAAAGCACTCGAACAGACCTTAGCATTGGAATGTCGATTCGGGCGCCAAGGCCAAGGAAGCCGCAATAATATCAGAGAGGAGAGGAAGGTGATGGGAGAGGGTTAAGGGGTGGAGTGGGGGTGTGGAGAGCCCTTGGGGGAGAGAGGAGGGGGGTCCGCGTTAAATGGAACGAGCACTCCGTCTGCACAACTATAGCACAACTCTCGAAACCAGACGAGGTAATGAACGCCACGTTACGCCAAACGAAGAACACCACGTAGTAATTAATTCCACTCGAGGTGAAATTTCTGTTACAGGGTGGGCGTTGACCGGTCCGTAAAAAAAACTATTATGATGCTCTTTTTATCGCGAGGACTTCCTCTTGCTTGCCCTACATTATTCTCATATTCTATTCTACTCCTACATTCTCCATTGGAGTCCCTTAATCCTACATTCTCTTCATCCCTCTTCTCTCAGTATTCTATCACCGTCTTCAGCAATCTCCTTCCTCTCGTACTATTCCTCAGTATTTCCTCATTTACTTTTATCCTGCTATATTTGGAGTTTAACGAGAGACTTACTCTTTTCCTCCGACCAATTTAACATTTCCAACAACTTTTGTTTTCAGGTACAACTGGTCCAACGAAAAGAAAGTCAAAACTGCTAATCGGTTTTAAAAGAATGTATTTAAGAGTTATAAATTTAAGAGCAATATTCAACCAAAGCTTTGGTGCTTTACCTAAAGCTAAAGCACTCGTGTCAAAATTCGAAGGGTCCGGGTTCGAACACCTCCCTTGGTGCTATAAAATTCGACATGGATACTTGACGGTTTTATACTTAAAAATAATCCATTGCGAAATTTTCTTTCATCATAACATCACACTATTTTTATAACAAATAATTACTGTAGTAATTAAAGCGAAATCTCATAAAGAAATAGATATTTTTTCCCGCACAATATGCAAAGAATGAACAGATGAAGAACATTTACTTTTCTAACCGTATTTTTATTCAAATCCCAAAGATCGTAGGTCACACTGAAGTAATAAATAAAGCCAAAAAGATAAACCCTCCAAATGAAGGAATAGACGGTGCTAAAATCTGGTCAGCCAATGGTAAAAAATAAACTCTTTAATAGCATACATGTCGCAATATTATTATTCCGATCGGTTTTGACAAATGACACACCTATTTGCCAAATTAATGTTTCGAGTCGATTCGCTGGAGACAGCTGAATTTGCTGAGGACAATGGGGCCAGAATGCGCGGGCTGCTCTCATGCGCATCAGAAATTCCTGTTTCTACTTCCGGGAACTCCTTTTCAACGGCTCTCAATTTTAAATTTTATTCCAACTCCCATGGTTGCTGCGGACATCATATGAGGGCTGTCAAGAAAGTAACTTACGGTTCTGCCTAGCGCGACGGTGGTTGGGGGGGGGGATAGAGTCGCACACATCTTGGCCTCTAAATGTCCCTACACTCAGTCTACGCATCCTGCTGTGGTAATGTGCGCAAACTGTGGTTCTTCTCTTTTGCTCACTGCGAACTGTTAAAATGTGCGCTGCAATAGAAAATCCCGCGAGATGTCAAGTGTGCAATTTGTGATTAGATTTTTACTTGCAAAAAACCACAAGCCAATGGAAATTCATATGCAACTTTATGTTAAATTTGTACGGAGACGGGATAATGAGTGGAGGCGGAGTGGGGCAGTGGTGCATTCACAGTTTAAAAATGGCCGCAGCACCAATGTTCACGGCGTGTATCGCTAGTGGTCGGCCTAGCATTGTGACAGATGAACTGACGGATGGCCAGTTCTTGGACATCGTGGTCATTTGTCCATTAACTCTTAAACTAACACCACCACTGACGCACAACAATGTCACTCATCACTTAGTTGTTGCACGGCATACATTTCCCGATTGTGAATCTCGGCAGCTTTGAAGTTGATTGCCAGCGTAAACCTAGTTAATAAACGGATTTTAGATTTGGCGGAATTCCCAATTGTATTATTCATTTTGACTCACCACTATAAACAATCGACAAGCGGCGTGGCCTTCAACCAAACACTGCAGCTCGAGCCGTGCTGACCTACTGTGCGTGTCAATACAGCGAACATTCGGCTCCTCCCATTACTTCACTCGCTACGCACAAGCGTAAGGTGGACTAACCTCGTATGCCCTTTTCATTTCCCTCACTATCTCACGTGAACGAGACTAAACGTACAATGGATTGAGAAATAAGGTGTTTTGAGGATAAAACCGATCGAAAGCCATTCGCCGTGTTCTAACAGCATTATGCTGATTTCCCCCGAGGAGCTGCGGCCTGCCCGATGATGAAGCGGGCCGCCGCCCACTCCGCTGCTTGGAGGCGCGGTGCGATGGAGCAAGCACGACCGCGACCAGAGAGGGCGCTGCAGGCGGGAGACCGAGGGACGGCATTCGACCTCCCGCACTCCCCGTCTCGTGTCTGACCGGGGCGCGGCTACTTTCCCCCTCGCCCCGGAATGCACGATCCCCCTGTGCCCTTCCCTCAAACGAAATTCACGACTCACTAAATGACCACACGACTGACAATGAGTGATGTATTCGTGTGTCGCTGTGGCCACTCTCAAGTAATAATGGGAACTTCTTTCACGACCCGTGAATAACAAATCCCCCGCAATCAAATGAACGATACGCTTGACATAAGGAAAATATAATAACAGCCATAGAAATTAAAGAGAGCCAAGGTCTAAACAAAATTGGGGAAATACCTAATCTTTGTAGAAATAAAATTGCAACGGCAAATTGAGATAATGTGAATGCAATGACGATAGCGCATGCAACTTGATAATATTTGTTTTTTCCAACAATTATGCCATTTTTTTATAGTTAAATTAAAATATTGGCTTGTGCATTTAATTCAACGGATTCAGGCGAGATGCAGTGGAAGTTCGTCACTATGAGAAAAACAAAATTTGCACTTTTCACAGATTTACTTGTAACGCACAACACGTTTCAGTTCATCGAACCATCTTCAAGGAACAAGACAAGATTCAACACGTGATACATCATATTTATACCTGTTTAAATTTAATAATCAAAATCACAAGAATGGCTCACAAATTTGCCTAAACAGAGCCAACGAAAACAAGGAGCAAGATTAAACATTTTCCAATTGTTAGAATGACGATTTTTTATGGAAAAACTTCGACGTAAGGGATAGAAACTAATGGGAGAGAAGCAACCACGATGAAAAGTTGTAATGGCAAGGCGAATGAAAATAAGAGCGGCGTTTGCTCAAAGACGAGGACACTTTTCCACGCCGTTTGGCACGAGTCAAGTGTTGCCCGGGTGGGCTTCTACCAAAAGCAGAAAAGAAGCGAAGGAAGCGCACTCAATCAAATTCTCAAATGGACAGATCTCCTTTTGGAGATGAAGCAGTGTACTATGGAAAGCACCTTTCGTGGTTGATGGCAGTGCCGCCAGGAGTGTGGCTTCCCCGCGATTGCGAATCGTTCGAAAGAAAGCCCGAATACTAAAGAGATCAGCACGTGATATTCTATTTCATCCATTTTCTTTGGAAATCACTCGTGCGTAAAATACATGCAAAACCGAGAGTTACGAAAACTGCCTTTCGTAAAATTCAACGAAAAATCACGTGTGGCTAATTAATCGAGAACAAATCGTCAAAATAAGTATTCGTATTAGCATGTAAGTAAAGAAACTAACAAGCGTTCAAGAAAATGTTTCCAGGTGGTTAAACAAGAAAGAATGATCTTCAATAAAATGCGCACAAAATTATCGATATCTTTCGAAAAGAGATAATATCTTTTTTCATCAGCTGTCACACGTGGTTGAAGAAAATAAAATTAAAAAGGAACTCCATGAAATCTGTTCCTCAAGGATTGTCCCGAAGGCAGTATAACTTATTTTTTGCCTGATGGAAGGACGGACGGACGGACAGGCGGCGGTTTCTCTGGGCGGGTGGGTTCGAGGGAGGGGGAGTGGCAGGAAAGGATGGAGGCCGGTGGCAGTTGGCTCCCAACCTTTGCGGAGCGTGGATCGTTCGTTTGCGAAACCTCAATAACGTGACTTCGTTACGCTCCGTCATAAACCGGTTGTTGGAACTGCGGTACGCTATCGAAGTTTAAGTGAAACTGGGCAAAACCGAGAAAGAGACTCATGACACGTTCGTGGCAGCATCAGGTGATAAGGTAATGGGTAGATCGGGTATTTTAGAGTGGGGCAAGTTGTTTCGAGAGGTTAGAGAAGATGCTGAAGACGCCGAACGTTCAGGACGTTCCTCGCCATCGGAGGGAAGAACGTTTCAGAAACATCTCTTAATGAAATGTATACATAAGTTAAGATCAGCACAAAACTTTCATATGGGGCGAGACGCTTCTGGATTCGAAACATAATCTTTGAGGAAACAGGATGGGCGTGGATCAAATTATTTTGAGTTCCTATTGCGCAGAAGAATGTAGAAAATGAGCTGCGTAGAGAGGTTGAGACAAACGATGATGTTTGAAATGCGTTACATTGGACGAGGAGATGTGCTGAGCTCAGGGAATGCGAAATAGAGGGGGGGGCTGGGGAGTATTAAGAGGCGATTTGGGGCGTCGATAAGGCCACGATAGAAGTGAAGGGACGTGAAAAGTGGAGGAGAGAGAGGAATAGGTTATTGTACGACAACGCTGGGGCAGATAGGAAGTACGGAGAACTGACAGAGGGAACGCCATAGGACTAAAAAGAGGAAGTTCGCGGGAAATGTTGTAAATAATATACTTTACACTTTAAGTCTTCACTTGATGCAACTGTGAAATGCCCATTATTAAGGAGTTTTTAAACAATAGTTTTAAGGGAAAAATTTTTTAAAACAACCTTTAATCATTCGATTACCCGTGACGATGTTTGCCTACAAGAAGTCTAAAGGAAGCCAAGTTTCCAATTGGACTCGCGAATTATTTTACTATGATATACCTCACAAATGGTTCAATGTATACGCACTTGTAACTTTCCCCGACACCATATTCCCCATAGACAGAGCATCCGTTCAAGGTACGACACTTCTGCAGTTACAAGACTTTCTATTCTCTAACTAGCTTGATTAAAGGCAACAGGGTCGATCGTCGCCGCGGTGAGCACGGCGTTCGCAGCCTCCCGTCCCTTGGGGGCCGTTCGCTGGAGTGAAAGTGCGTGGCAGGGGCACGCAGGGGCAGGGGGTGAAGAAAGGGCATGTTAGCGTCATCATCTCGCCGCCCCTTCCGCCACGTTTCCTAATAAGTTAAAAGTTTTTTTAACTCTTAACTATCAGTAAAAGTTTGGTCTAAACGAACTTATAGTTAATTAAGTTGGGTCACATTCCCTACCTGTGTCCTTGGGGGAGGAGACCATTGTATGTTGCATGTCCATGTGGTGGTGGAATTTCACCTACTTGCCTTTCAAATTCTAACTAGCTGGTTATTGGATAGATTTCTTACTGCATACTAAGGTGCCATTATTTATCAGTTGATAGCATATGTAATTGCATGCGTGTAGAATGAAAGGAGTTGGATATGTATTTGCACACGTGTAAGTTGAAAGGATTTTTGCATTAATGCATACGCCGCTGTGGGTGTAGTTTTGGATGTATGTGTTGATTTTGCATGTCGTTTTGTTCCTTCTTACGGGTGGTGACCTAACACCCCCCGCCGCACACCCTTGCGGTGACTTGCGAGGTATTACGTAGATTCAGATGTACAGGCAAGCCGCCGCAAGGGCGTGTGGCGGGGGGTGCTAGGTCAACACCCGTAAAAAGGAACAAAACGACACGCAAAATCAACAAATTTATGCAAATCTACACCCACAGTGACATATACATTCATGCAAAAATCATCAAATTCGTGCAAATCTAAACCCACAGAGGTGTATACATGCATGCAAAAACATATACCATCAACTAATAAACACATTCACAATGTGTACAATTTATAGCAAGTGGAACGGCTTTTCATGTCTCGGGAGGATTTGATCCTAGTTGGTCGAAAGGGTAGCAGCACAGAAGAAGAAGACTTCCGTTTGGCAAATAAGTGTTCACGAGGAGGAGAGTTTTGAGAGAGACGCTGAATTAGGATGTCAAAGGAAAGCCTTGCTAAAACACTGCTTTAGGTCGTGGTTTGGTACGGAGCGGTTTGAAGCAAAATAATAGGCCTAATTTGGATACCTTCAAAATGTGGGTGAGGAGAAGGATGGAAATAGGTACGGTGGGGAAGGAGAGGGGATTGCTGGGAAATAATCAATGGAGACAAGTAGCGTGGATGCAGAGCTTTTTAATTGGCATTGGGATGTTGAAGACTGTGATGTTGGGGAGCATGTTAGACAAACGAGGAAGGGGTAGGATTATGATAGGCATGTTACATGAATATGTTGACATCATGAAACAGCGTCAAATGATAAAATGGTAACAAAAAGATATGGACACTAATCTGAACACTTCTTCACGGAAAGGGACGGAACGATATGTGATTTTTTAGCATATAACTTTTAATTTATTGCTATTTATGTATAATTTACAATCGTAGCATAATCTTCATAGTATACGATACACAAAGAATTAAGACAATCAATACAACGTACATTTACAGACAATCTTTAACATATACCATAGTGATATGACCTTCATAATGTACAATAGTAATATACATTAAAGAAGTATACTAATATTGATGAGTGATTTCTCGTACAAATTAATAAAAATGAATAAGGCGATAATACCGGATTCCAAATTGTTTTAATTCGTTTTTTCTATGCATCGAAATATCATTAAGTATGGCAATACATGAGGTAGGAGAAAAAAATCGATAGGGCTAGCAAAAATATTAGCACTGCAGCACATATCATGAAACTACACAGCATTGAACGAATGCTCGAGCATGCGAGTACCGAACGATAACATGCCAATGAATGTCGTAATTACCAAATAACTCAAAATATCTGCCTTCATGCACCTGAGACCCCGCGATCTACCAAATTCCGCGTGGGAAGGGAGCGACCGAACACCATTGTTGCAGCATGCCTACACATACGATATTACGAGTATTACATGGTTAGCAGCTTTTCTTGTGCTTCCACATATTTTTTATCAGGTAATCGGCCTACCGGTTAAGGTAGGTTTTCGGATGGGCACAACTATTAAATAAATATTTTGTAACTCCAAACAAAACACAATCGAGCAACTTACTCTACATCAGGTCCCCCTTCATCTCTGCATACTTTCTTCCTCCCTTCATTCCGTCCAACATCCCTATCCTGTTCCTGCTCTTTCCTCGTTTGCCTAACATTCTCTCCTCTATTACAGTCTTCAACATCCCACTGCCGTTGAATACACCTTTCATCCATTTAGCCTATTTTGCAATTATATATCTCGAGAAAATGTTGGACAACGTGCAGTGGAATAATAAGATTATTGTTAAAGGTAATCTACAGGTTAAGGTAGGTTTTGGATGAAGCTACCAAGCAATTCTACTATCTCTACCAACAAAACACAATCCAACAGACTACAATACGCCCCTCTTCAATTCCACATAGCTACTTCCTCACTTTATTCCGTCCAAAATGCCTATTCTATTCCGATTTCTGCTCTTTCCTCGTTTACCTAACATTCCTTCTCTCTAACAACACTTCCTTCTTCCCTTCATCCCGTCCTACATCCCTATCCTATTCCTGCCCTTTCCTCGCTTGCCTAACATTCTCCCCTCAATTACTGTCTTCAACATCCCCCTGCCGCTGAATACGCCTTTCATCCATTTTTCCTGTCTCCATAGGACAACAAACCCCTCTCCTCACCCACCATCTCCAGTACCTCCTCATTTGTTTTCCTTTCGGTCCACTTCACCTTTTCCATTCTTCTCCACACCCACATTTCAAAAGCCTCCAATCTACGTCTATCCTACTGCTTCAGTGACCACGTTTCAGCGCCGTACATAGGTTCGCTCCATATCAAATTTTTTACGAGTCCTTTCCTGACATTTTAAATATACAAGGAACGTAGCTGCGGTCGAGATTCATAGTAAAAAAAATGCCTAGACCATAAACTTCAAGTTTACGGTCTCGGCATTTTTTTTTACTTTCTTAATGTCCTTACTCCGGCCCTGTTATCAACTACCTCCTTGAGAAAGCCTCCTTGCCTAGCGCAATTCTTCTCCTTACGTCTCCACCACTTTGACCGTATGGGTCCAAAGCACTTCCGAAATGCGTAAACTGTTCTACCCGCTCTATTTTTCCCCACCTATTTTAATGTTTCGCTTAGCCTTTTTCTTTCTGAAAAATCGCATAGCATTTGTCTTATTAATATTGATTCTCGTCCCATATCTATCGCACTGAACCTCCGCAATACTTGCCACCCCTTGGCTGACTGACAAACTAAAGCCTAGTCATCAGTAAACCCAACTGATTTTACGAATTCCCCACCGACTTTCACTCCCACCTCTAGCTCTTCCCATGCCTCTTTAATCATTTCCTCCACGTTGTTCCTACACGTTGAACAGCACCGGTGAAAATCAGACACTCATTACCAATTAGTATTCCACACATTCCGGACGGACAATTATCTAATACAATAGACTTTATGTATGTAAATTCGCCTATCCCCCTCTTTGACACAAGGGCGCACGGCGGGGGGTGTTATGATGCCGGAATGGGAGAGTGTTTTGTGGGAATTTAATCTTGTCTACCCCAATTTTCGACAATGCGTGCATATTACTCTCTTTGTGTGCTCCCCCTTTTATTGCAGTCGCGAATAGTGCGAGGGAAAACCAAATGCCAGAATCTATCAGTTCGACAGTCCAACTCTCTTCTTTTGTTACAATTGTCGGCCCTGCCATTATAATTAGGGTGTCTGATTAAATCTCCAATGTCGGATGCAAAACCACACGCTTTATACTATCTTTGTAATAAGGTTAATCTAGACCTGAGTGCTGGCATATCTAAAGGTGCCTTCCCTAGATTCTCTATTAGATGTGTGACGCTTTTTGTCCTTTCGTCCTTACGTTCGTCCTATAGCCCTCACTCGTCTTGCTCGAGGGAGGGAGCGAATTCCGGCTCCGGCTCAAGGACAGGAGGACTAACGGCCACTCCGTGAGGACCCCACGACCACCACCAACCAGGAAGAAGCCTTGCTTTTTTTGCTCCGCAAAAACTCGGACATTATTGTGAGAAGGCGATCGGCTTTCACATCCGTGAATTTCGCAGCGACTCGGTCCAGCCAACCGCTTCGAGCCGTCACGATTTCCCCAAAAAGCCCCTCTTTGCTCTGGGCATCCAGCCAAAAGCATAGACTTGGAGTTTGCCAAATTTTTCAATATTTCAAGGTAAATATTTGTATTGCGTGTGTATTTTCCTTTCGATCTGCACCTAAATTTCTCGCTAGGATGTACCTAAGAAGAACGTGCGTAAGGTGGGTGGTGGGCATAATAGAAGAGGAATTGTTGTGGGTAAAGAAGAGAAAGAGAAGGAAGTTGTTCCACAGGTCCAGAAGTACGATTATAGAGTATCGTATAGATGTTCGGAAAATATTAGCAAAAATTTAGGAAGAGTGCGTGGTTTTTTATGGTTCCGAAACTGATTGTCGGGGCAGGAGGATAAGCGTAGATATGTTTTCCGGATGTGTGCGTGGAGAAGAACGCAAAAAGTAAAATGGACGGAAATAGATACAAACGAAGAAGAGATAAGCATGACGGGGATGAATGGACGGACGACGAAAGAGGACAAACAATTGGATTCCGGGCATATCAGGGGAACAATGAAGACTGTGATACTATGTACGTAGAGAGGAGAAATTTGGGTGAGCGAGATATAGGGAGAAAAGGATTAGGCGCATCGATGGATGGCATGAGCGTCTTAAAAATTAAGCTGAAATGAAGACGGGTTTACTGTGTTTTTTAGTGTTTTTGTAGGAAAAGGGAAGGCATATGTTTAGCAATTCTTATTCCCTGAGTCCATTAGAAGCATACCTAAACCGATACACCAATCGTACGTATTGGCGTTTAACATGGCGGCTGGTGACCTAACACCCCCCGCCATTCGCCCTTGCAGCGGCTTGCGGGGTTTTATGTCGATGTCTTGAAAGCTGATGGGGGTGCTGTGTACACATTGCGGAATCACACCGTGCCTCGCATTCCAGCGGAGGGCTTCAGGGCAACATGCACGCGTGGATATTTTAAATTGCTGTCCTCAACAATGAAGTGCTGCATTAAAACAATTGAAATTACAATTAGAGGAATCGATCGTGAGTAATGAGGGCGATTTCTTCTTGTTGAGTAAAAGAGAGGTGTTATTTAACCCCAGTTAGACCTCATTTTGAATATTCCGCAAGTATTTGAGATCCTTGGGAGAAATCGTTGATAAAAGAGTTAGATAAAGTCCAGGGAAAATCACCAGATTTGTCAAAAATTGTTTCAATAAATAGATGGGTGCGACAGTCCTTTTGGAGGAATTAGGTTGGGAGCCACTTGAGATGCGAAGAGAACAAACGAGAAAAAACAGAACTTATAGAAAGGCTCAGAACAAACGAGTGTTTGGAATGACACTAAAGGAATTATTATGGCCTCACACTATTTACTTAGTTCAAACCATAAAGGTAAGATAGAGTAGATAGACTCCAGTACAAACAGATATAAATATTCATCCTTTCTTCGGACAATGAGGAATCATAATAACAAGAAAGCAGAGTCACTTCAGAAATAGTAAAGACATTGAATTTACAGGTAAGGATAAGATTGGCATTGACATAAGGTATCTCTTTTCTCTTTCACAGGTGGTGACTTAACACCCGACACCAGACGCTTTTGCGGGGTATCACGTAGATGTATTGTTCGAAACCTTTCGATACGCCACAGATGATGGAGCACTCGTCGCAGGTGAGACGTGTATCTTCAACCGGATGATTCTGCACCCGATTTCGCGCCGACGGAGCAAACGCCGATGGCCGCCGTGCCCTGGCACGTGTGCCTCAGTGGTCACATCCGCTCCACTTCCCTCCCTCAAAACCGCAGAAGCACCCGACGCTCATGAATACGCGGATTTCACGAAATCGACCTCGCCTCCCCGATGGCGAGAGAAACGAAACCTCGAGGTTTTGGCGGAGCCAAGATAAAAAGGAAATCGTATAATTTTACGATTTGGTTCGATTAATCGTTTCCCGTTCATTTAATCGTTGTAATTTTTTCAAGCCAAGAAATATCGCTCGCAAGGATCTACGTCAACCTCGATGATGATCCCTTCTGCCATTTCAACGATTTGCGCGAGAGAATAAACCCTCCAATCGGTTTATACAGCAATAAATTTCCCTTCATTTCTCACCAAAAACATCGCCCACCAATGCGATTCGGTGCTGAAAGCACTCCATCTATGTTGACGATACACTCGAATGATTTACATTCAAGTGATAGTTGGAGTCGCGCATGTAAACTGCGTGCTTCCAATGTCCCCAAGCCAGTATATGCAATAATATCACGGCATGATTAATTTCATTCCTTGGTACGCAATTGCTAAAAGTTTTTTATGCAATAGATTCTACGTACTTCTAATCATATGGCAAAATTCGGCTGTTCTGTTTTTCCAATTTCAGCAGTTGATTTTCACTGCGGAGATAGCTCTATTATTTGAACAATTCATCCTAATTTCCATTTCTGATGCTACTTGCCTCCTCACCTTGGGTAGGAGAGAGTTTTGTTTTGCACGTTCTTGTGGTGGTGGTATTTCGTCTAGCTACTTACTAAAATCTAGCTTGCACGTTCCTGATAAATTTCTTGCTGCATCCTGGGGTACAATTATTTGTTGTAGTTAAGCGTATGTTATTGCATGCTTGTGAAGTGAAGGGAGGTAGATGTGTGTTTGCATGCACTTGGAATGATGGGATGTTTCTATGAATTTGTGCACTGCTGTGAATTGGGGTTTGCATGTGTGTGTTGGTTTTGAATGCGGTATTTCTTTTTTCCTTTTGGGTGGTGACTTAACACCCCACGCCACACGCCCTTGCGGCGGCTTGCGGGGTATTACGTAGATGGAGATGTACTTACTCTAGGAGTTATATTTACCTTGCTTCCCTTGTCCCTCTCCGCGGGGGAACCCTCCTACCTGCAGCGTTGGGTCAAATTGTTTACCCGTCTTCTTGGAGAGGAGAGCGTTTTACGTTGGATGTTCTTGTGGTAGTGGAATTTCGCGTTGCTACTTATCAAATTCTAGCTTGCACGACATTGGATAAGTTTCTTACTGCATCATATGGCGTAATTATATATAAGATGATAGCATATGTAATTGCATGCGTGTAGATTAAAAGTAGGTAGATATGTATTTTTAAAATGATAGGATTTTTGCATGAATGTATGCACCACTGAGGGTATGGGTTTGCATGGTTGTGTTGGCTTGGAATGCGATTTGTTTGCCCCTTTTTTGGGTGGTGACCTAACACCCACTGCCACACGCCCTTGCGACGGCTTGCGAGCTATTGTATACTCGTAGATTTACCTGTTCATTCTCGTGTACTAAGTCTAATATTTCATTGCATATGACTTGATATTTCTTTTACAGGTGTTGACTTAACACCCCCCGCCACACGCCCTTGCGGCGACTTGCCGGGTGTGATGTATATGTAGATGTATGCATGCTCCTTTTACAGACTACCAGAATCTAGAATAACTCTATTTATACTAGGACTGGACTATACATGCATGTCAAAAGTGATTTATTCCAAACATCGAACGAAACGTAATAATGGGTGGAAAGTTCCAATGTCTCATCTATTGATTGAAGCGCAGATATTTGTAAAAGTAGAAGCAAAGACAAAGGAACGGGATTTTACATTATTTTACGTTCACTTCATGCATCAACTAGGGACGATAATATTCTCGACCTGTACGAAAACGAGCGCAATCGAAATATACTCGAACATGTATAATATAAAACTTAAAGATGGAAACTCTTTATTTCTTTTTTTAATTCCCTGCAAGCCACCGCCAGGGTGTGTGGCAGGGAGTGAATACCCACCAGAATAATTTTGACCCGAACATGACCCTACCGCGGTCGAACAATGTCATTATGACCCCCAATCGTTCGTAAAAAAACGACATCTTAAATCGATCCGCTCTACACCTAATCTCTCTAATTTTATTCTTAGAGGAACTATCATCCACGGAGTAGAAATTAAAACGATTTCCCGAAATGCAATTAGAACTGTCAAACACCCTTTTTGTTGGATCACGGGGATTTATTTCGACGTCGAAATATAAAACATTTTAAACATAAACTTGTTTTAAAAATATGTCAACATCTGTGCCTAGTAATAATGTAATCTAATCGCCGTCCGTTTCCTCTTTGAATCGTGTGGATTTTATTTTTATTCAATTACTCCGGAGGAATACGTTTAGAGCAACTTGTAGTGTGATCGAAAGACATTGTTACTCCATTCATTTAATGATATGTTCGATTGGAAATGGATCATGCACAATACTTCACGGACGTGAAACAGGCGTCCATTGTTTGTCACCAGTGATGCTAGAGGGGATGGGGGAGTCCGAGCAAGATCGACATTTCGAAGTTTCGTTTCCGCGCCACTTCCGGGTCATTCAATGTTGGCCAAGCCTTTGCCCTCCCTCAAAGCATGATATTACATTCAACTCAACTCTCTGTATGCTTGGAAAAGTATAAGACAGCCAGCGTATGGAATTCTTCCACGCCCCACCCATAATTGTTTTAAGAGAGTCATCCAGCCAGAGGCGTGAGGGGCGTATGCATGGACAGACACGTTTGAAAACCAAATAACCACCACATTTTAATTATGTTGGTCGTTAAGCTGACAAGTTTATAGTCGATCGATAGAGAGCTTAAAAACTTTACTGCTTATTCATATGATCTAAAGGAGAACTTCTTGGAAGGTAATGGAGTCAGCATTTCTAAAGTTACGGGGACTGAAAGAGGTCGGAGGGGACGACTTTGCAAAGTACTAGAAACATATTCATGCACTGGGGAAGAAAATCTTCTCCATTCTCTCCAAACATTATTTCCCCAAGTGCTTATTATGACTATTCTGAGTTCTTCCATTGCGACGACTGCGTTGAAAATATGTTTTTTTTAAGTTTCTTCAGGCTCATCGACAATTTTGCGAAATTTGCAAATTTTCAGGATGTGCATCACCCCTGGACCAAAATGCAGATTGCTCTGGTGCGAGTTCATGTTGCCTCGGGGAAATGTAGTGAAAAAGGAAAAGAGAGATGTCATTTCGCTCTAATTAGACTAATTTGGAATATACCGTAAGTATTTGGGAGACTTGAAAGAAAGTGTTGCCAAAAGAATTAGATGAAATTCAGAGAAAATCCGTCAGATTCGTCAAAAATTCCTACAATAAGAAGACGAGTGCGACAGGTATTTTAGGGGAAATAGGCTGGGAGCCACTTGAGATGAGAGGAGAACAAGCGAGACTTAGACTTTTAGAAAGATCCAGAACAAACGAGTTTAACGATGACACCGACGGAATCAAAATGGCTCCACACTATTTGGTTAGCTCAGACCACAAAGGTAAGATAAGGGAGATAGATTCCAGTACAGATAGATACAAATGATCGTTCTTTCCCCGAAGAATCAGGAATCATAACAGTAAGGAGCCGAAGTCACCTTAGAAATATAAAAAACATTTAAGTTACAAGTCGGAACAAAATTAAACATTGCAAAGATATCAGGTATATTTGTAGGTGCATGTGTATGTTAGTTGATAGTACATGTAATTTAATGTGTGTATGTTGTAATTGTTTTCGCGTCAATATATACACCTTTGTGGGTGTAGATTGGCATGAATTTGTTTGGTTTACATGTGGTGTTATTGTTTTACATGTGGTGCCCTAACACCCTCCGCCGCACGCCCTTACGGCGGCTTACGGGCTATTATGTAGATGTTCTTGCCTTCGTTGATTGCCACCGTTGATAGACAAAGGCAAGGGAGGTTTGCATGATCGACAACAGCGGACAGTTTTTCGTGAGACACGCATGGGTCGCTCTGTCGGGGGCGCCGCGAGTTCCTGCGAATATTTCCCCTCCATCGCCTCCTTCGATGCTCCAGAAGACTCGGCGACGGGCGGTCTGCGACTCGACGGGAACGCCGCCAGCCAGCGACTCGGAGAGCCCCCCCCCCCCCCCCGGAAGACCTTCCTTCCAAGACCCTTCCTTATTTCCACAACTGGAGGGAGAATCCATTCCTTCCTCTGTTTCCACTCCCACTTCTCTCTCTTTTCCGTCTCTTATTCTGCACGAGGAGCAGCCTTCCTGGAGACTGCGTCACGTTAAGTAATCGGGTCGGACGTAAATCTTTCGTCCTCCCGGAACCGGTATCCGGGAAATTTGAACCATTTTGGAAATCAAGGGCAAACACGTTTTAAAAAAATATCTACATACATTAAACTCGCCTCCATAGGCGGAGCCAACTTTCTCTTTGAACGCTTCTCATTAAATTGAACAATCACAGAACAATGTTGATTGAACCAGCACTTACGGCTTCCCCCCGCATCGATGTCAGGAGGGCAGTTGTGTCTGCTCCGGGGGCAAAGTTCACCCTGGATCACCACACGAGCCCATTCTGGACTCCTCAAAGGACTGTTCGATTTCACTTTGTCAGGAAATTATATTTGGATTTTAATTAGAGAGTTATTTACGAGAGAGAGTACACTTAGATACCGCAGTGCATGTGGCTGTAAAAACCATGGTCTACGTCATCTGAATGACTTCACACACACATTGCAGCTGAAATATTAAGAGAAACTTAAATTTGGATGCTGCATGCCTGGTATTGAATCACCCTCTGCCACAAGCCCAGAGGTGGTGGCTGCCTTGCTGAAGTAGAATTAGTACGCACTACTTCTCTACTTCATGTGTTTGGGTAGCCGAGTGAAAGCAGAGAGAAAGGAAAATGGGGATCGATTGAATATTGGCGCAACGGAAGAGAGATTGAAATGGCACGGTTGGCGTAATAGGCGAATCACTCCGAGAGGAGTTTATGGACGGATTTCAAATGAAAGGGGAATTAATTAGACGCATCCTGAGAGAGGATAGTAATTACAGAGAGATATCATAATTGGAAGAAACAAAGAAAGAAGGAATTACCGAGGAAAAGCAAGGATGAATTTGGAGAAGCAGCCATTAAACATGAACATAACGAATGTTTTCAATTTTCAATTTCGTTCTCCGATTTTCGGAACGCCGCGCCGGCTTCTTTCAATATGAATTTATAAATTGCGAGGGTAGGCTGAAAAGTAATGCGCACATACTGGTAGACCACAAACAAAAACAAATAGCAAGATCGGGTGAAAAGTACATTAAAGTACACTTCTTAAGTTTCAAAACCATACATTTATTTTTCAACATAGGCACCGTTAAGGCTAACACATTACTCCCAACGTGTGACTAGTTTTTTCTTTCCGTCACTGAGAAACTCTTCCGACTTTTCTCGAATCCAGCACTTGACAGCTGTCTTCACCTCATCGTCCGAGGTGTAATGATTACCCTTGAGGTGTCTCTTGAGTTGAGGAAAAAAATAAAAATCGCAAGGCGCAAGAACGGGGGAATAAGGAGGGTGTGGAATCGGATCAAACTTCCGGTTTCGCAGAGCCTCTCCAGTTGCGCGAGAGGTGTGTGGACGAGTGTTGTAGTCATGTTGCAAGATTATTGGCGCCAGGCTGCCTTGGATATTCCAATATGGTTTGCGATACACTTTTGAGTGATTAGCCGGTCATTTTGAATCATCTCCGACGAGTTTGCGATGTTTATCGTCTGTGGCAGTGACCGGACATCCGCTGCGTCTTTCATCAAGAATTATGGCTTTTCCAGGTTCGCAACCACGAAATTTTACAACCCATCGATTTACAGCAGAGCTATCAATAGCATCATCACCATAAACAGCCTTTAAATGAGGATGAATGTCAGTAGGAGTCACTTTTTAAGTAACGCTGTTTATCTCACGTTGACATAGCACTATAACACGTCTCCATACTTCAGCTTCTCAAAATGCAATGGCGGAATGCAACATCCTCAAACGTGCGCATGCATGTTGGGGGGAATGTTAGTTTCACATACTACCAGGAGTGTTTCTGAAGGTCATTTCGTTCGCGCTCTACAAGCATGTGTGCATTAGTTATCAGCCTGCCCTTGTGTAGGTAGGAAGATCATGTCAATCTAATAAAATATGAAAACGTCTACGAGAATTGCTATATTCACAGTTGTTGGACTAGGTCACTGGACGACAGTTTACTCTCTGATCTAATAAATTTGTCATTGAGTAACGGATGAAGATGACTCATGGATAGTGTTTTTGAAGAAAGTCCGTGGGACGGGCGGGCAGAGTTATCGGGAGAGGTGACGCCTCGAGACTTAATGAGATGGATTCTGGTGGTCGTTATTCACAGGAAATTCACGACGCCGAGGGCATATTGAGTACATCGATGCATGCGGTTAGGAGAAGGCTACACGTGCAATTGAATGTAAAAGGATAACTGAACATGGCACGCCCAAGTCGACATTCCAAGCATGCTCAAGCCTATACATTTCGACTCGCGTCATTGTCGACGTTCGCTATCTTCCAACAATGGGAATCGATTGAACACGGACGCAGTCTTTGTCGGCAGGGCGCCCGCGATGCCTCGCGGTCCCAATGGAATCCCGTTACCGAAGCAGTGGGAAACGCACGGGCAAGGCCCACGTGCGCGTCACGCGCGATGATGGGACGCACGTCACACGGTGGTGGCACACGCGACCGGAGTCGGAAGGGGTGAAACTATTCGAGTCAAAATTAGTCCGATATATATTCACCCCCATTCAATATAGTTACAATAATTTGAAAACGTTACTTCAAGACTAAAGATGTGCCCCTAAAATTTACCCACATATTGTTTGGTTGCTTAGTTTGTGTCTCACGAAACCCTAATTGTTTTACCATGATCCAGACATGACCTCGGAACAATATAAACAGATATCACATGGGCCACATGGGCAAGGGGTGAAACACACCGGAATAATTTTGACCCGAATATGACCCTACCGCGGTCGGACAATGTTATTATGATCCCCTATGGTTCGTGGAAACAATGACATCTCGTAAACCTGTTATACGCTTAATCTCTCTAATTTTATTGACGTGATCTCTCCTACCGTAGTTCGATGGGGGTAATCATACATTTTCAACATCTCTGCTAAAGCGACCTCCTTCCATTTTTATGCAAGACCATCGTACTATGGTAAGAGAGATCATATCAATAAAATTAGAGTGATTAAGCATAGAACAGAGATTTATTATGTCATTTTTTCCATTTCAAATAAGGGACCAGAATAACATTGTCAGGTCGCGGTACAGGTCACAATCGGCTATAAAAATTAGTCTTGTGTGTAATCATCCCCTTCCACACACCCTATCGGTGGCTTGTGCAGTATTAATAAAAACCAAAAATGTATAAATGCGACAGACGCGGAGGCCGACACGCCAAAACCACATCACACCACACCCCCGACTCACGCCCTCGCGAGAGGACAAAACACCATCAGGAGGCGCGCACGCGAGAGTGGGGGCGGGGCGCGTGACGGGCGCCGGTTGGTTTTAAAGACGAGAAGGGCGCGGGTGGTGACTGGGCACGAGCGGAAGTGATCAATCAGATGCCGACGAGTCGCAAGGCTTGAATGGTAATGAGCTCCCGGATGGCCCCAAAAAGAAACACAGACGACCACCTCTCGCGTAACTCGCGAAAGAATAGATCAAGAAATTCCGTTTGCATCGAATGATCGTAACTTGTCTTTGGCGCTGATTTTACTTCAAAATCTTTCATCGTGTCACATAAATGCGGTTTTTTGAATAATCGTCAAGAAATAATCAGTACAATAATGGCCGCGTAAAGCAAACGAATCAACATAGAGTTATTATGAACTGAATATTCCATCAATATTCATTTGACAGCGAGCTTCATTATAGACGGATTACGAGGCGTTCATAAGAATTAATCAGAAAATGACCGCAAAGCCAAGTTCTCTGTCTTTCATTCAAGCTTTAAATTTCCCCTCGTGCCTCAGATCATGCGTTCAAGTACAATTTATGAGACGGTGTATTTTAAAACGAATGGGCAAATTGAAATTAATATTTCCACCGTTAAGATGGATTTACATTGGATTCTAACATTTGGACCAATAATTCTTTTATATTTTTATTGCAGCTAACAATTAAGGGAAACTTGATATTTAATGTTACATGCATGGCGTTGAACACCCTTGTATTGGCTTGCGATTTACAAATAACAGTCATTCGATGGGTTGTGCTAAACGGATAAAGATGTAATTACGCGCGTCCCCCAGGGAAGTGTGATAGGGTCGCTCTATTCTTTATATGCACTAATGACTGCAGCTCACACGTTAGAAGCAACCTCCGATGTTTTGCTGACGACACGGTGGTGGTACAATAATTATACCACCACTGATGGTGGTATAATTACATGTAGATGAAGTAATTGCCCAAAATAAAACAATTTCATACCTGAATTTTAATGCCTGTGGTTTAAAATTTATTATTTATTTATTTATACAATGCAAGCCACCGCTAGGGTGTGTCGCAGGGGGTGAATACCCACCAGAATAATTTTGACCCAGACATGACCATACCGCGGTCGAACAGTGTTATTATGATCCACTATCGTTCGTGGAAACAATGACATCTCGTAAATCTGTTCCACACATCATCCATCTAATGTTATTAGCATGATCTCTCCTACTGTAGTAGGATGGTTGCAATAATACATTTTCAAAATCACTGCTAAAGAGACCTCCTCCCAATTTATGCAAGAGCTTCAACATGTAATTTAACCTTTGCTTCGTGAGTGAATCCCAGCCTGACTGCTCTAATATTTTGGATACACTGCTAAGTTTATCATAAAAACGTTTTACAAATCTAGCTCCTCTACGCCGCTCGCGATAAAATTCGGCAATTAATCAAACTTTGTGAGGATCCCATATACTTGCAGCATATTCTAAATGAGGACCAAACTGACCAACAACAGACAGCATTTCTCTGTGACCTTCTCATCCCATTTACCAAATAATCTTCTACATAATCCTAATTTTTTGTTAGCTTGTCCAAACATTCCCCGCATGTGTTTCACCCAGGGGAGATCGTGAGTGAGGGTAACGCCCACGTATTTAATTGAGTCTTCACATTCCATTTCGGTGTTCCCGATAGAAGTAGGCGTTCGGGTGGGAATAAGATGCCATGCCATAGCGAACGCGGTAGGGTCAGGGTGACGCTTTCAACTCGATCGCCAAAGAGAGCTGCTCGGAGTCACTCGGCTTGTGCACTCCGGGGTACCGATCTTTAAAAAAAACTTGGCCGTTGGAGTTCTTTTCGAAATTAACGGTTTCGTGAAGAGGTAAGATGTTTCGACCCTCGGTCTTCCAGTCACCCCGGCAAAACAGAAGGAAAGCGAGACAGGCAGCAATTACCTGGGAGGCGCCGGTTGACGGGCAGAGGACACCTCTTTTGTCTTATCGGCGGCCCTCCGACACTTATTTTGCCATCCATGTGCTACATTGCTCTCCTGAGTGCTCCTACATTATCGTTATATACATAAAAAAATGTTTTTATACAAAATAAAAATGCACCTATAAATATATATATATCCCTCCCATGGACTACAACCTTTTCGTGGTGGAAGGGCTTGTGTGTTCCGATGACCCCTAGAGCTGTGCTGGCGGGAGTAATAATAATTACTCCTGGAAGGGTCACCCATGCCAGATAGATCGAAGGTTAGGAGCCAGACGAAAGGTAGTCTACGCAGCGTCTGTTCCTCAGTGAGGCGGCTGCAATGGCGTCTGACCCCAGTGGGGCGGCCATTAAGTGATAGTGTCACGTTAAAAACACTATTGAGGAAGGCAACAAGAAACCACCTCAATTAAGATTCCCAATAATATAATGATGGGCACTATTGATAATATGAGTCCTGGCAACTACGGGACTCGGCCCAAGAGGCCGGGTGTCGTGCCCGGCAGCGGAAGAGGCAAGGCTCCCGCCGTCGTTATCCCACGAAACCCTTGCAGGGAAGAAATAACTGCATCAGGACAGAAGACTCAGAAGAAGACGAAAGTAGTTAGAATAGGAACCTGGAACGTCAGGAAAATGTTGAGGAGAGGAAAATTACAAAATATTAAGCGAGAGATGGAAAGAGGTAATATAGATGTCTTAGGTCTCTGCGAGGTGAGATGGAAGGATAGCGGGGATTACTGGAGTGACAATTACAGAGTGATATACGGCGGCGGGGACGAGAGCCAACGAGGGGTTGCCGTAATATTAAATAAAGGGGTAGGAAGAAGCGTATTCAACATAGAGCAAGCAACTGATAGAATTTTACTCGTAGAGATTAAAGCAGAGCCGACGAACTTGGTCATTGTTCAGGTATACATGCCACCAAGCAACCACAAGGAGGAAGAAGTCGATAGGATGTACGATGAGTTAGAGGATATCATCGCGAGTGTTCCTGCAGGGAAACATTTGATAGTGATGAGGGATTGGAATGCGACGGTAGGCGAAGGAAGAGATGGCGGTGAGGTGGGAGACTATGGGTTAGGCAAGAGGAATGAACGCGGGGAGAAAGCGATTGAGTTCTGCAGGAGACAGGGGGTAGTCATCACCAACACATGGTTTGGACACAAAAAAGGCGTAGGTATCCATGGAAAATGCCAGGTGACTCAGAAAGGTATCAGTTAGATTATATTATGGTTAGGCACCGGTTTAGGAACAGTGTGATATATTCGCACAGTTTCCCAGGAGCGGATGCGGACTCCAACCACAATTTAGTTGTTATGAAATGTAACGTTCGTTTCAAGAAGATAAGGCAATGGCGGTGGGTTAGGAAATGGAATTTAGAAGCATTAAATCGATTAACGAGGAAAGAGTATCAGCAGACTGTAGAGAAAATCATGGATAAGAGTAAAGAGATGAGTACTATCGAAGAAAAATGGAAATGTATCAAGACAGTGATATCGAAAGCCCAAGAAGACACTAGAGCAACCGTTAACGGGAAAAGGATAAGGAAACCATGGATAACGGATGAGATGATTGCAAAGATGGATGAGAGAAGAAATTGGAAAAATGTAAACACAGAGTTAGCAAAATGAAGTACAAAAAGTTAAACAATAAATTGAGAAGGGCCACAAATAAAGCAAAAGAAGAATGGTGGAAAACGCAATGCGAGGATATGGAAAGTTTACAGAGGAAGGGTGAAATTGGTGCGCTTTACAACAAGGTTAAGTTATTATCTGGAAGCAAGAAAGCAAGATCTGTGCTAACAGTTAAAGATAAGTGGGGTAAGATAATTATCTTACCTATACTATACTTATTATAATAGTTGAACCAGGGAAAATCCAAGAGAGATAAAAGGAATATATAGAAACACTGTATGGTAGAGAACTTAAGCCGACAAGGTTAGACATAGGAAAGGAACATGACGTAGAATAAGATAGCTTTGATCCACGCATAACCGACGATGAAATAGAAAGGGCATTAAAGAAGATGAAAGTAAATAAGGCCGTGAGGGGTAGATAACATTCCTGTGGAACTATTGAAATGTTTAGGAAAATGTGGGAAGGAGAAATGGACTTATCCGTAATATCTATGAGAATGGTCTGTCCGGGAGATCTTGTGAGATCAGTGTTAGTTCCTATTCCGAAAAAGGTAAAGGCTACCTCATGTGAAGATTGCAGAACAATAAGTTTGATATCCCACGCAGCTAAAGTTATTCTCAGGATCATAAACAAAAGGATAGAGAGTAAGGCAAATGATTACTTAGGGGATGATCAGTTTGGGTTTAGGAAAGGAAGAGGTACGCGTGATGCCATTGCAGTAATGAGATCACTAATCGAGACGAATATAGAATACAATCAGGACGTTTTTGCCTGTTTCGTAGATTTCGAAAAAGCGTTTGATAGAGTGAATTGGGAAAAATTAATGCGTGTATTGCAGAAAATAGGAATGGATTGGAGGAACAGGAGACTGATCCGCAACCTGTACATGTCTCAGACTGCTCAGGAGCGAGTGGGGAACGGAGAGTCGGGATTGGCAGCATTAGGAAAGAGGTGTAAGGCAGGGTTGCCCATTGTCACCGGTACTGTTCAAGTATATGTAGAGGAAATGGTTACAGAGACATGGAAAGAATTTGGTTGGGAGTGTAAGTCGGAGGGGAATTCGTAAAATCGGTTAGTTTTGCTGGTGACCAAGCATTAGTTTCTCAGTCAGCCAATGGGTTGTAAGCATTGCTGAGGGAATTGGAGGCTCACTGCGATAGATTTGAGATGAGAATCAATATTAAGAAAACAAAGGTTATGCGATTAACGTGATCACTGAAGCAGGATGATAGACGTAGATTGGAGGCTTTTGAAATGTGGGTGTGGAGAAGAATGGAGAAGGTGAAATGGACCGAAAGGAAAACAAATGAGGAAGTACTGGAGATGGTGGGTGAGGAGAGGGGTTTGTTGAGAGAAATCCTATGGAGGCAGGAAAAATGGATGAAAGGCGTATTGAGTGGTAGTGGAATGTTGAAGAAGGTAATAGAGGGGAGAATGTTGGGCAAGCGAGGAAATGGTAGGAACAGGATAGGGATGTTGGACGCGATGAAGGGAGGAAGGAAGTACACAGAGATGAAGAGGGACCTGATGTAGATTAGGTTGTTAGATTGGGTTTTGTTTGAAGTTACAAAATGTTTATTTGATAGTTGTGTCCATCCAAAAATCTACCTTAACCGGTAGATTACCTAATAATATATATATATATATATATATATATGTGTATATATATATATATATATATATATATATATATATATATATATACGTGATATACTACCTTGATCAAAAAGTTCCCGGAATTTATTCAGAAAATTAAAAATACAAGTTTATTCATCTAAATCTATATTGTCCCCTTCAAAGTAATCCCCATCGACTGCAACACACTTATGCCAGCGCTTGATCCAATCCTCGAAACATTTTTTATATTCGGTTTTCGGTATGTCCATCAGTGCTTCCTGCGATTTTTCCATTACTTCCTCTCGGCTGCTAAAACGCGTTCCCCGTAATGGTTTTTTAACTCGATTGAACAGAAAGAAGTCACAGGGAGCCAAATCAGGTGAATTCGGTGGCTGTTGGATGGTATTTGTTGCATTTTTCGTCAAAAAATTACGAATAATGATAGCACTGTGCGACGGTCTCGACGCACTGTGCGACGATTTTTGGTCTCTTTCGGCAAATTGCTTCACGCAAACGTCTCATAACGCCCAAATAATACTCTTTGTTTACTGTCTGGCCTTCTGGCAAAAATTCATGATGCACTACACCGTTGTAATCCATGAAAACCGTCAGCATTGCCTTCTTTTTTGATTGAAAACGACGTGGTTTTTTTGGTCTCGGCTCATTTGGTGAACGCCATTCACTTGCCTGATGTCTGGATTGCGTGTCGTACTCATAAATCCACGTCTCGTCTCCAGTAATGATCCTTTTGATGAATGTGGGATCGGATTCAGCCTCGCAAATAGAGATGAAGAGGGACCTGATGAAGATTAGGTTGTTAGATTGGGTTTTGTTTGAAGTTACAAAATGTTTATTTGATAGTTGTGTCCATCCAAAAATCTACCTTAACCGGTAGATTACCTAATAATATATATATATATATGTGTGTGTGTGTGTGTGTGTATATATATACGTGATATATAGTATGTATATATATTTATTTATTTATGGAAATGGATGGTGAGGGTGTTGACAAACACAAACATATGTTACAACTTTCACACAAATTCTGGAACTTCTGGTGGCATAACCACCTCTTCTTGCTGACAGAATGAATCATACGTGTATGTATTTCATCCATGTGCGAATCATCATTATTGCTTGTACATTATTTCATGAAATTCAAATTTTGTGTTACATCCAATGGCAGAAAAATTTAAATTTTTTGATTAATAATTTAAATTAAAATTTTCCCATTTTCAAAGTTAGACTTTTCAATTTGAAAAACACTTAAAATTTTGTTTTGATATTCATCTCGAACTATGATAAGTCAAAGGTATTAATTTTAATCCGTCATAAATTATTACATTCTATTTTTTAAGTCATTTATTGATTTTTATAATTGAATCTAAAAAGAACTCCTTTATTTAGACGTCATTTGTGCGAACTTTTTTCTTAATCACGTGTCAATTAAACTCTGATTTTATTAACCGTTGGAATTGTATGAATATAAATTAGTTTCAGATTTTCAATTGAATGAAATTTTCGCAATAGTAGTTTCACTTCTTATTTTATTGCGTTAAAAGTTCCAAATTTACGTTTGCATTATTAATTTATAAGATGTTGAGAACCAGAAACTTTTTCCAATGGCAATACCGTTCCTTTTTCCCTAGATTTTCCAATAATATTTCTGTCGCAGGCTGGAAAATAGCATTGAATTAATTCCTGCCCCGTCGTGAACTTTCGCCGATTATATAGTTTACACTGATTCATATCACCTTACAGCCACTTTAGAAGGTCAAAATAATTAGATTATCTAGCCTGGGAATCACTTAATGGAGCAAAGGTTAATGTACAGATTAAATCTCTTGCCTATGTATTTGAATTACGTCTCTTTTCCAGTGACGTTGAAAATGCATTATTACCACCTTCTTACTACGGCAGGAGGGATCACGCCAGTAAAATTGGATTGTAGATCAAGTATCGAACAGATAGATTTAAACTGTCATTTTTTAACACGAACGATAGGGGATCAAAATAACATTGTCCGCCCGCGGTAGGGTCATGTTCGGGTCAAAAGTAGTCTGGTGTGTATTCACCCCCTGCCACACACCCTAGCGTTGGATCAGAGGGTACTGCATGCATGTACTAGATGCAATAAAATAATGAACACCCGCCAAAACACGCAGTCCGATAAAAGCTACCTTTTTACGTTTCGATACTGCCATCGCAGTGGTAGGAGAACTGCCCAGTGACAACTCAGAGGCGCATGCAGTTGTTGGGTTATGTCCTTGTTGGTGCGCGGACTGGTTGTTGTAGCGGGTCTCTGGCTTTCATTCGAAAGTAGACAGACAATCTGGCTCTCATATGTACAGTAGGTATGTATGATGGGCAGTCAAATGAAAACCGAACAGCGCACACTACACTACGTGCTCCGACGATTCTCCGCTGGTTTCGGTGTCTCCAAGCGCCGACGAAAAGTAAGCGAGAGGGTGGGTGGAAGGGAGGGATGGTGGGTGGAAGGGAGGGAGGGTGGGTGGAAGGGAGGGATGGTGGGTGGAAGGGAGGGATATTGGGTGGAAGGGAGGGATGGTGGGTGGAAGGGAGGGAGGGTGGGTGGAAGGGAGGGAGGGTCGGTGACTGGAAGCCTCCCACCCCCGCCCGGCTCCTAGCCGGAGGGCCCTTTCGCCCTGGGGTCCTTATGTTTTGGTAACACTTCGCAGGATGGCCAACGCCTCCGAAAGCCGCCATTTAAGGGTCCGGTCGAGGAAATGTCATTTTCTGGAGGGGCCAGGGCAAGCTGGACGCCCGGTGTCCCTCGAACGTCAAAACGAGTGAATGATGGGACGGGACGCGTCCGTCCGTCCGCCACATCGGAGGAGGGAGGACGGGGACAGCCAGGCGGGCGACCTCGGCAGGGGGACCGCGCGCCGGCCGGACCAGACGGACACCCCTGGCGTAAAAACCCTCTCCTCACCCCCAAAACACACCCTTCGACCCTTTTCCGACGGGACCACCCTTTAACGCTTGAAACCGAACCGAAGATTACGGTGGTTACGAATACCAAACGGAAGATTCCATCCGATCCCCACGTTGGGGGGATCGGATTCAATTAGGTTCTGTGCAATGGTCTGGAAGCGTCGACGTTTACACGCCCCAAGAAACTCGGTTTCATTAAACGGGTGGCGGGGAAATGTAATGAGAAAGCAAAAGTGAGGTGTTATTTCGCTCTAATTAAACCTCATTTGGAATATGCCGCAAGTATTTGGCATCCTTGGGAGAAAGTTTGGCAAAAAATAAGTAGATTAGGTCCAAAGTACATCCTTCAACTTTTAGAAAGGTTCAGAACCAAAGATTTTAACGATGGCGGTAAAGGAATTATTATAATGGACCCACATTACTTAGGTAGATCACACCACGAAGATAAAATAAGGGAGATCGATTCCGATGCAGACATATACAAATACTAGTTCTTTCCCTGGACAATCAGAAATCATAATAACAAGAAACCAGAGTCACTTTAGAAATAGTTGAGGCACCCAATTAACAGGTCAGGACAAGATTAAGCGTTTAGTAGACAGAAGGTATCTTTTTCCTCTTTTACAGGGGGTAACCAAGCACCCCCCGCCACACGCCCTTGCGGCGGCTTGCGGGGAATTATGCAGATACAGGTATTTTGTATACTATATATGTTAATAAGGTATATTCGTTAGTGCATGTGTATTTTAGTTGATATATATATATGCTCACATCCGCCATCCCCACCTCTCTTCTGTTCGTCCTTTATATGTGTTCCTTTACCATTTTCCTTATCTCTATTTCAATGTGAATGAATATTTATTCGCCATATGGCGGTATTTCGGGTTTGAATGTATATATATATATATATATATATATATATATATATATATATATATATATATAGTGTAGGGTAGTGTAGTTGGTAGCACATCCGCCCGGCAAGTGGAAGGTCCGGTGTTCAAATCCCGGCTAAGGAAATATTTTTACATTCGTGATATGCTAAAAAAACCGCCTTCCCCACATGTCCTGTGTTCGCCTTTTATGCGTTTTCCTATCCCCTTTTCTGAAACCTATTTCTATGTTTGAATGAATATTTGTGCGCCGTATGGCGGAACTTCGTATTTGAATGTATATATATATATATATATATATATATATACGATGTCTTCATATGAACGTTATAAAGGTTTTTGCATGAATATTTACAACTCTGTGGGTGTAGATTTGCATTAATTTGTTTGGTTTTGAATAAGGTTTTATTCTCTTTTACGTGTGGTGACCGAACAAGGGTGAGCCACTAAACAGGCTACACGCCCTTGCGGCAGCACTCGGGGTACTACATATGTAGATAGATGAAGATGTTCCCAGCGTCGACAGTCAGTCACACCATGTCACCAACGATTTTCTTTTATGGTTTCCTCCATTTTCAGTTTCCAATAAGAATTATAATAAATATTTCACGCGTCCTCGGATCAAAGATTAAAATACTTAAACACATCTTAAAAATGGATAAGGCTGTAGGAGAATTTAAGCGAAAGAGCAGATTTACGATTGAATGGATGTAATGCAACCCAAGCCGTTCGAATACCTTAAATAATGGTAGCTCATACGTAATGATCGGCTTTGACATCAAATACATTTTGTTGGGTAGATATTTTTAGAACAAATATATTTTTGCGCGATTACATTTTCTGAAAGTTTTTCTTGGTTTCTGCAAAGACCGTTGTTCTTTCTGAATTTGGAAATAAAACATTTCGAGAAAATTTTTCTGCGAAACAAATGGAATGCAAGAAGCGTTTCCCTGGCCAACGCTTCCTGCCCTCGCCTTCTGCCCACGGATGCTTCGTTCGGCGATTGCACTGCTCACTCCTCAGGAAAACCCTGAGGTCACCACCTCCAGAGGTCAATCCGGAGGGGGCACAATTTACAGATCGACCACGAGACCTTTCCGCTATTTTGTTATAATGATAGAAAGAAGACGGTTGGACACCTTTCATTAGTGACAAGAGAATAAAAAGTGTTTACGACTCCCGTCGCTCACTCTTCCGTCTCTTGATCGATTGACCGTGACTCTGGGACCTTAGGCCCTGTATCACACGACGATTTCTCACGCGCAAGGTAAGGGATCATTTAGGCCGTAGCTCATCAGGGCCGATGGTTGCTCCATCAATCATTTTTCCACCACTAACACGATCGCTTCGCTGGTCCCATGCAGTTCAATCGCCAGACCTCGTAATCGTAATCAATTCGTACCCCTCTGGGTTCCCAGCGATAGCTAAGGGAGGCATCACCGAATGGAATATTGTTTGAGGCCAGTGCAGCCGCGATAATCGGAAGGGAGATATCAACAAAAAAACTTACTCTCCCGCGGACCTGTTTCATCAAGCTGGAGGGAGTACCACATGGTGTTTATAGTCACATGCGATGTATCAATACGTAGTCATATTTTGCGGCTTACAGACTCTGAGGCATCGCTCTTCCACGCCACGCCTGGTGTGTTTTCGAGTATATCAAGATGGCACCCCATATAATTGACTGAATAATGGCAAGTTTTCGTGAAGTAAGAGACAAATCCCGCCTTCACTGTGTCTTTGGGGGCGGAGACCGTTGCATGTCCATGTGGTAGTGGAATTTCCCCTCCTTATTTTTCAATTCTAGCAGCACGTTTTTGGATACATTTCTTACTGTATCCTAAGGTGCGATTGTTTGCCTGTGTGTAATTTTAAAGGGTTTTTGCATGAATTTAGTGGGTGTAGGTTTGAATTAGTATGTTGATTTTGCATGTGGTTTTGTTCTTTTTTACGAGTGGTGATCTAACACCCGCCGCCACACGCATTTGGGCAGTATGAGGGGTGTTATGTGGATGCAGATGTTCACTTCCTTCATTTTTGTCCAAATCTCACAAGTCCATCCGCGATTTATAAAAATATTTTATATTACGTTTCGCGCCAAGCAGACTAATGTAGTGTTTTACTCTTTCAGCCCAGACAAAAAAGTCTAACATAAAACCTATGAGAAAAAGACAGAACGTGGGAAGGGAACCTCAAAAAATGTAACTATTTGGAATCGTTGGAAGTTCATAGTCAAATTTTTGTTCATGAATTGCTCCTCCCTCTTCATACGCATGGGGAAATAAAAATGGTCGTCTGATACTGACTAAACAACAGCACATTCCGTCCAAAAATGGGATTTCCGGCGAGAGGGGGGGGGCGAAGAGAGGACTTGGGTCGTCATTTGGAGAGGCGGTCGACCGGCGGACAACAATGCCGTGCTTTCTCCAGCGGCCCTGATTAGCCCTCCGCTGCTGCTTATTGGAAGTCTGGAGTGGGACGAGCGGTCATCAGTCACGGGAGAACTCCCCTCGCAGCCTGCTCAAAACAAAATAGGACGCAGGGCGCGTCTCTTTCGCTTCGCTTCAGAGTCGAATCTCATTCGGAGGACTGCCACTTCGGGCCCTCGGAGGAGAGGCAGCCATATCCGAGTGAAGCCAAGTTTACGAATAACTTGAAGCGGAGTGAATCCAACGGACTTTCTTCCGACAAAGTTTAACGTGCTCCCTTCGGATCGGGTGATTTGGGCGTTTGGTGGGGCTTCCATCCCAGTTCCATAGGCATTCCCATTCGAATCTAACGAACTCCTCTCATAGCAATTCCACCCTATTCTGGCGGACATTGATTATGAAACTGATCTTATTCATGTTTGAAAGTTTCTCTGGTGGACCCCTGCTGAGGACCGCTGTAGGGTAAATAGACCAATCCACGTCGCTTCTCCTGAATACTACGGCGCTAAAAAAATTCATTTTCAAACTATTACTGTTTAAATAATATTCACAAACCTGTTGATTTAACTATTTAATGAAACTTTACATTTAAGCAATGGGGAGCACTGAGAGGGTTAGCAGGTGAGGACATGAGTGTCGTCTCACATGATATGAGTGACTACAGCCAGTATCAGTCTTCAACTAACTACCTTCTAGTTTTTTTCCCGCTTAAGAATCGAAAATTTTTGAACAAAGATAAACCCAGGAACTGATGCATATTCCAGGAAAGGACAAATGGGTTGGAAGTGCACTTTGTCTAATTCCCGGAGCATTTTTGCTCAATACCCGGTCAAAAGAAGTGTTGAGCAAGAAAGGAACACCCTTTCGAGTTTCCAATAGAGCAATAAGTTCATTAGGCACAATTTGACATATTGCGTAGAATGCGTGTCTCACATATCCATGCAAATTATGAATAGCGACAAATTCAGTAGTGGACAAATGCGTTCATTTTAAATTAAATACGTAGAGGGGGATTGTTTCACCCACATACATTCTCATTTCGAGCCCATTTTTTATAGTTGTCAATAAAAGAAAAACAATTAAAATATCTTTCCGACGAAAGGTTAAAAATACGCATTTCACTTTTCACAACCCGCGTTTGCAAATGACGCCTCATCCCGAGTTTAATCGTCAAACCCAGTTGCGAAGAAATTCATTAAAAGTGCAATTACAAATGTATAATGGTTTCTCCTGTTACTTCACCAAAACCTTGGTATTTATTGTAATGGAATGTTTTATCCTCCTGTAAACGTTCCATGAAAACTTCCGAAAACTCAGTTAATTCAGAATATCCTTCATATATGTTACTGTCGATCCGTTAAATATAAATTTGCCCTTGAATTTCGCTTAAATTAAAAACTCTTAAATTTCATTATTGACGAAATGTGCATATCTTCACAGAGCAATGAAAGAATCATCGAGAGTTACACAAAAGCTTAATTGAGCTTTATTAGTTAGAGAACATTTGGTCCAGCCTAAGGGGGTCAAATCCCCTCTTTTCTCAATGGAGGCAAAATATTCACGGAACTTTAGACTCTAGAATAGGGTGCGGCATAATTTGCTGACCTGAATTGGATCGACCCTTAAAATCAGCAAGTATGCTGCACACCCTGTGCCTCTATGTTTACCTAGGGATGACCTCTACAATCGCCTTTGAATGAACCCGCTTTCAGGGTGATTAATATGAAAGGATGGGTGTATGGTCATGCATCTGACGCGTAAGGCAATGGAAACCTGAATCTGATGCGCTTTCGAGAATAGGCATCGGCCATGTATCACATCGAACTGAAGCACATACGGTTGGGTGAATCTAGCCATGCGACGGATAACTTTCAGGACACTAGGGCGCATGATTGAAATCTGGGACGCGGGAAAAGACCTTATTAAATAACCTAAATGGTTCGCATTCAGACATATTGAGTGCAAAGGAAAAATCATCGAGAAGCGCTTCCAAGGTCATGCTCATGAAATATTAGAAATGCCATTTTCATTATGCTTATGGTGCAAAAAAATGCTTCATTGAGGGAAGAAAGATTATTATATTTTTATTACATTGATATTATTGAGAACCACACCCAAAAACATTCTTTTTTACAGCTAAAATTAGAGGTTATATTTTGGGGATGAATTTGGGTGAGTGAGGGAGGGGAGGAATTTCAGACGAAGGCCCATTTCACTGAAAAATGACTGATATTGCGTCATGTTACGGCCAAGTCAAGCTTCCAATTGGGATCGTTATCAAGAAGCTGATATAAATCGGAGCCCTCCGATAGAAACCATTATTTAAAAGTTCAAAGAAATGATAGTCAATGAATTCCGCTCATCATTTCGGAAAAAGCTGAATAACGAATCTTCTCACACTCGTATTTATGCGGGAAATAAATTCAAGGTGACGTTATGCGTGACACAGATCAATATTTTTCATTAAGAAAAACCATAATGAAAAAAATATTAATATTTACACTGAAAATTCAATTCATAATTGAAATATTTTTCGCGAAAAGCACATTTCTTATAATGTGTTAAACGTTAAAGTTTGGGAGAATATTCAGACGGTGCTTCACGCAAAAAAGAGTAATGTAAGGTCATCAAGAGAGGGACTAAGTACACAAGTGTTTACGAAGACCCTTTGGACCCCCTAAACTGTATATAAAGCGGGGGTCACATGGAGAGGAAGCCACTAATACACAACCCTACCCACATAAACAAATACCCTACCCTGACGAGACGGCGAACGCGGCAGACTAAGCCTCCGTTCTTCTATGACTTCCTGCTTCTTATGCCAAACCAGTTCATGTAAGTTGGATTGTAAACTATATAGCACAGCTAAATAAATGGATTTCAACATCCTTCGCGTTAATATGTGCCTACAAAGAGACCACTAGTGGAAGAGACGGCTTGGTGGTCATTTATTTTCTTTTTCTGGGTGAATATCAGCGACGTTTTCCTCGATTTAATGCGCGAACTGGCCAAACTAGGGATGGGGGCATTGAAATACGATTTAGACTTGAAAGACGTCAGCCAAAAGAGAGGATTTCGATGTGATCTTTATGTCGCGGATACTTCAAATTAAACTTATATCAAAGCCAAGTGGAGATGGAGTAATGGCATCAACAAATGACGAGCAAAAATGCAATTCATGGGGGTCCAGGACTGAAGGTCTTTACCGACACCTACATGATCCTGAGGAAGGAAGATAAATTTAATAATTTGCGTTTGAAGCAATAAATATTACCAGTTGGATTTCTTTCTTTAAATAATTTATGAGCGTGTCCTACAGGTATACATACACATATATAATTATATATACGTATATAAATATGAGTTCCTTCCTTCTCTTCCTTGAGAAAGGTGGCTTGGAAATTCGAAAACTAGTGAGTTTATATTCTTTTTTGTTTTTTTTTATTTGTCCGCTGGTGCTAGATGTATACATATAAATAAATAAATATATATATGTATGTATATATATATATATATATATGTTATTATTATTATTAGGTAATCTACCGGTTAAGGTAGGTTTTTGGATGGACACAACTATCAAATAAACATTTTGTGACTCCCCACCTAGCAAACTAATCTATATCAGGTCCCTCTTCATCTCGGTGTACTTCTTTCCTCCCTTCATCCCGTCCAACATCCCTATCCTGTTCCTACCCTTACCTCGCTTGCCCAACATTCTTCCCTCTATTACCTTCTTCAACATTCCACTACCGCTCAATACGCCCTTCATCCATTTTTCCTGCCTCCATAGGATTTATCTCAACAAACCCCTCTCCTCCCCCACCATTTCTAGTACTTCCTCATTTGTTTTCCTTTCGGTCCATTTCACCTTTTCCATTCTTCTCCACACCCACATTTCAAAAGCCTCCAATCTACGTCTATCCTCCTGCTTCAGCGACCACGTTTCCGCGCCGTACATAGCTACGCTCCATATCAGAGTTTTTACGAGTCTTCTCTTAACATCCCTACTCAACGTCCCCGTCATCAACTCCCTCCTCCTTGAGAAAGCCTCCTTGCCTAGCGCAATTCTTCTCCTTACGTCCCTACCACTTTGACCGTGTTGGTCCAAAACACTTCCGAGATATGTAAACTGTTCTACCTGCTCCATTTTTTCCCCGCCTATTTTAATATTTAGCTTAGCCTTTTTCTTTCTGGAAAATCGCATAACCTTTGTTTTATTAATATTTATTCTCATCCCATATTTATCGCACTGAACCTCCAATTCACTCAACAATGCTTGCAACCCCTTGGCTGACTGAGCAACTAATGCTTGGTCATCAGCAAACCTAACCGATTTTACGAATTCACCTCATATAATTTATTTATATGTAGTAAAAATATATTAAAATGGTCGCGGTAGTCCAGGGGGTAGAGCGTTGGACCACTGACCGGAGGGTCCCGGACAAGACACTCCACACAAGCTATGTGATTTTTCGGGTACCAGATCTTCCTGGGAAACCATAGCCGGCACAGGGAAAGGAACTGGTCCCCCTACCCTGATGTGTGAATATTCACACGCCGTCGGGCTTAGTACATGGGTGACCTCTACCATCACCTACTAAACCGACCTTCGAGTTGACTACTGTGTTTATGGTTTATATATATATACACATGCACACATATATATATATATATATATATATATATATATATATATATATATATATATACATATATATATATGCCTACATTTCCCCTCCACCACCTTGTCCGCTTCCTATTGGCCCCTTACCTCTCCTCCTCCTTATATATATATATATATATATATATATATATATATATATATATATATATATATATATATATATATATATATATATATAATATAATTATATATATATATATATATATTATATAAGTATGTATATATGCATATGTGTATGTGTGTGTGTACGTATGTGTATGTATATGTGTGTATGTATATGTATGTATGTGTATATATGTATGTATGTGTATGTGTGTGTATGTATTTGTGTATATGTATGTATATATATATATATATATATATATATATATATATATATATATATATATATATATATATATATATAAGGATTTTATCCAATGCTGCCTAGAACCGCTTCATTCTTCTGAGCGAATCGGTCACCGAGTCCCCCGCTAAAGGCCCGGCCGCTTCCCGACCGGGTCCTTCCAGCTCTTCCCCTACCGCGGCAACTCTACCGCCCCCTGCCATTTCCCCCTCCCCCACCTTGTCCGCTTCTAATTGGCCCCTTACCTCTCCTCCCGTCACCCTTCTCCTGCACATTTCCTCTCCGCTCTTCCCCGACAACGGCATTCTGATGACGACGGCCGTGCCGTCGAAACGTAAATATCTACTGTAAGTGTCCTTCTTTTATGTTTCTGTGTGTTTAATATTTATTAACCTAGTGTTTGTGTGTTTATATATATATATATATATATATATATATATATATATATATATATATATATATATATATATATATATATAAACCATAAACACAGTAATCAACCCGAAGGTCGGTTTAGTAGGATATATATATATATATCAATATATTATGTCTTGTCCCAGGTTGAGTGTAGATGAATGTACATAAAGTCTATTGTGTTTAATAATTGTCCGTCCGGAATGTTTAGAATACTAGTAGGCACATTTACATAAATAAATTCCATTGCATTTGTAGATTGTCGGTTCGGAATGCGCGGAATATCAACCGATTAAAAGTGTCTGAATTGCATGTGTGTCTCACCCTCTTATAATGATATTTTCTTGTCTTCTTTATGTAGACACAGGAACAACTGCAAAGTATTTAATACTCGTAATCAGTGTAGACATGAATGAAGTTCCGTCGCCCCCTTTCCACGCGTTTTTGGGTGGATCGCGGGTTGCCAGGTGCATGAGGAAATATAGGGAATACATATAGAATGGCTGGTGATCTACCACTCCCTGCCACATGTCATAGCGACAGCTTGCGAGGTATTGTGTACATGTAGATAGTGGACAATATGGTGTATATGTTAACACTGCTATGTCATTTGTTCTTTATCCTAGACGACGACACACACACACACACTTGCATTGATTTAAGGACGTTTCGACACCCTGACATTTTTTATTTCGACCGCAGAAGAAACTCTCAGGAATCAGAAAGGGACACGCACCTACCTGTCTCCGCGGCTAGGTGTCGCAAGAGGTCAGCATTATTGACACGAGTCACGAGATAAAGGTGGGTCGGCGGCATGCTAGAATATGGAATCGCTCGTCGTCCCTCGCGACCTGCATCGCCCTCGGAGACACCAGAGTGTCTTCGAAAAACAACATTGACACACCTCTTAATTGGAACAAAAATAAAAACCAGCTAAGAGGTGAAAAATCACTGTGCCATTTATCCCGAAAACGGATCGAAGATTTCGGCGAAACGGCGCCAATCGCTCATTCTCGGGTGCAACGTAGGAGCGATTTACATCTACATAATGAGCCGCCGCAATGGCGTGTGTTAGGTCACTACCCGTAAAAAGGAACAAAACCAAATGCAAAATTAACACATACATGCAAAACGATTCCACTCGGTCTCGATTTCCGGCATATCTAACTGAAGGGAGGAGTTATTGAATCCATAAATGGAATTGTTTAGGATTTCTCCTTGTAAACCCCGAATGAGTGAGTGCGTGCGATTCACAAAGGTCCGATACGCCTGGGTCATTGAGTGATTGCGTGTTTACTGAAGTCCCTTACTTTTTGTTTTGTTTTTTTTTCTGTGTGATTGGCAGGTCCCTGGCATAGGAGGAATCCTGGTAAACCCTGAACGTGTGAGTATTTGTGAATCACAAAGGTCCTTGTTTTCGAGCACACTTGAGTGATTGAGTGACTGTGTATTCACGTAAGTTGTTTTTGTTTCTTTACATCCTTGTATAATTTTCATTTATTTGTGTGATTGACGGGTCACTGACATAGGAGGGATCCTGGTAAACCGTGAATGTGTGAGTACTTGTGAGTCGCAAAGGTCCTTGTTTTCGAGCACACCTGAGTGATTGAGTGAATGAGCGAAAGCGTGCGTACATCCGTGTTATAATTTCGTATTCATCTGTGTGATTGACGGGTCAATGGCATAGGAAGGATCCTTGTAAACCCTGAATGAGTGAGCGTGTGAGATTCATAAAGGTACAACACACCCGAGTGATTGAGTGACTGTGTATTTACGTAAGTTGATTCTGTTTCACTACATCCTTCTATAATTTTTCATTTATTTGTGCAATTGACGGTTCACTGACATAGGAGGAATCGTTGTAAGCTCTGAGTGTGTGTGTGTGAATGTGATTCGCGAGAGTGACTGTTATTTCTGAACACACCCTAGTGATTGAGTGATTGTAAGTTTGTTTTATTATTTATTTTACCTTTTGTATATGATTGAGGTATACGTGGGTCACTGTTTCTCAAACCTCTAAGAGTCATTGTCAGCCCTTACGGGCACACATACACCGCCCGGTGGGCGAAAACCCACCTTAACCGGTCATCTAACATATTTGATAAAACCATGACATTTCAAAAAACCTCTCATCCGTGTGCTTGCTGTTTGGGAGAAATGAGAAACTTCAATTATTATTAAACTGAGCTATAAATAAGGTTTAAAATGATGTTTGAAACCGACAGGTAACAGCTCACTTAGATACGAAGTTAAACTAGGCGGGAGAAAATTATTAATTGGGGAGGACTGCAAGGAGCTAAGGGACAAGGACAAAAGGAAACAGGGCATCAAAGAAATGGACAATAGAATGGGAGTTCGCTGATTTATAAGCGCCCGACGCGAAAACAGGCGACCGGGCGAATGCACAGGACTTCCCAAAGTCTTACGTACATACAAATGCATAGTTGAGGATACAACATATGTTGTCTTTTTTGTTTATTTTTTTGATTGGATAATAATTTTTGTATTAGAGTGAATACGTTTTTGTAATTTTTTTCGGTGCCATACAAAGTGGAAATGTTTGCGTCATTTAGGGAAATTGTCCGTACAGGTGGACTATAGCGGTATGCAAACACGAGATACAAACTAGCATGAAGAGGAGAATGAATAAAACTTAAAATTATCAGGCATAGAAAAGACTCACAGGCGATTTACGTCCTTAGACAGTGTATATGTATGCTTACGGTTTATATCGTAATCCCAGATGTCTGATAGAAGAGCATTTCCAGTTTTGCTGAGTCGCGAATGAAATTTCGCGACTTGAGAGCGGATGAAGTCCGCGATGGACGGAAGACGATGAGCGGCACGCAACTCGGCCGTACGCGTCAGGCGGCTAACCATTAACAAGCGCCGGATGGAGATGTTTTGTATTGTTTCGAGGTGTTTCCATATCGTCTTTCGTACTGCAAAGATCGGGCAGGCAAAGAGAACTATAAGTTTACAACTAGCAATAATCGCACCTCAGCAGAACTTCATTGGTTACTATACTGCCACTGCGCAAAGTTAAACTGTTTCTCAAACACACCCAAGTGACCTAGTGTGTGTTCCCTATTTCTCCCCTTGCTTGTATTTTTTTAAACCTCTTTTTTTCTCTTCTTTTTACTTATCACTTAGTGCCAATCAAGTTTACGGTCTCGGCCGTTTTTTATGTACATTGATTCATGACTACGTTCATTGTACATTTACAGTTATTGGGAATGATTAGCATGCGGAAATAATGTTAGTTCCGAGTATTCCAAATTGTCGCACGTGCGTGACGAATGATAGCGAACACTTTTGTGACGAACTCGGCTCAGAAAAAATGATTGCTTGCAACGGTATCCTTAATTATTTTATTTATGTTAGTACCCTGCAAGTCACCGCCGGGGTGTGTGGCAGGGTGTGAATACACCTGTTCGGAGGGCTTGTATTACGTCTTCTCGTTGTGATCTCCCCTACGAGTGCAATGGCATCCTTCGCGAAGCACAAAATGAATGAGATTGTGTTCAACTAGCGGTTCGGGTCGTGTGTGCAGCTCATTGGCTCACGAAAGCACGTCCGACTTCGGCGATGCGGCGGGATGCGGGTCGAGGGCGTCGTCGCAAATGGCGCAGGGGCAAACGTATGAATTGTGATGTGTTCACTCCTTATTTACGGAGATACGAGTAGGAATCACAAAAAACGCAAACCAAGCAAAGTGAGAAATTACGCCGAGATTGGAAGAAAAATATAAGAAGGACGAAATGCGTAGTCGAACGTTCCCTTTCTTTTTCTCCAACCACGTTACGAAAACTCACAGCTGACTGATTGATCTTCCCTTCTCCCCCGTTTGGGGGGATACGCGGACGGGCCATAATTGCTAATCAGAGAGCTTCAATCCCTCTTGGTGTCAACGACTGAGACCCGAATGTGCCGATAAACTTTCTGTCGCATGTGGAAATACGTACGTGCCTATGCCCCCACGGATAGTTCTCGCGGAGCAAGAGCGACGGGAAACTTGCAGCCGGACGTGGGAAGTCGCTTACACCATATTACGGTACCCTAATTACGAATACTTCAAATATTAACAACTCACCGAATAAGACGCATTGTACACCAAAGGATGAGAGAATCAGGTTGAATTTCAGCACTTACCTGAGAATGAAAGAGAAAATAACATTTAAATTACCGTGAATAACCTGTAGGGTTAGATTCTAAGATTCATACCATTTTTCCATATCCAGGATATGGTGTACCAGTGTGTCTAGCTAGCAAAAAACTGCTGCAACTAGAGTAAACTGAAGGGATGTACTAAAAATGTGTGAAGTGAGTGAGGGCAACAGGCCGGATGCTGCAACACTCCATGATGCACGGCCGCGCATCATTAATGACGAGCGATTTTAATCAATTGAAGCACGCGTAGGAGAACTGAACATGTTTCAACATTCAGCGCTTGCCGCCGGCGTGATTCTGAGATCAAATCAATGGAATTAATATCATGTAAACATTTTAAGTTAAGATAACATTATAAGAGAAAATTATATTTTTGTACAGTTAATTAGTTGTGTCCATCCAAAAACCTACCTTAAACGGTAGATTACCTAATAATAATAATTATGTGACTGAAATTTTTCTTGCCACTTCTCATTGACCAACACTCGTGTTCCAGAAGTATTTCGGTTCAATGAACGAGCAGAATCAGATATGTCACCTAAAGGACCAATAAGATTTATTAATATTACAGTCCTCTATTGTTTTACCTATTCCATTCTCCCGATTCTCCCTTCTTTTATTTTATCTTTCTTTCCCCACATTCCTGAAGATACAGTAATTTATAATTTAAATATAATAATAATCCTATCGAGACATTCGAGAGTACTAATATTTTGGGAGTTTTGGAATTTTTAATTTTCTTATGCCTTCGAATGGATGAATTAGCTGAAGAACTAAAAGTGACCACATGAACAATGCCCTTTGTGTTGTCCTAAGGGCTGATCTATTAAGGTGAAGGTAATGAATGATCAACACGATCAAAGTAGTAGAGGCGTAAGGAAAAGAATTGCGCCGGGCAAAGAGGCTTTCACAAGGAGGAGGGAGCTTATGAGGGGGACGTTGTGTAGGGATGTCAATAAAAGACTCGTAAACACTTAAATATGGAGCGTAGCAATGTACGGCGCGGACACGTGGTCACTGAAGCAGGAGGATAGACGTAGATTGGAGGATTTTGAAATGTGGGTGTGGAGAAGAATGGAGAAGGTGAAATGGACCGAGAGGAAAACAAACAAGGAAGTGCTAGGTATGGCGGGCAAGAGAGGAGTCTGTTGGGAGAAATCCTAGAAATCCGACAGTGAGATGTTGAAGACGGTAATAGAGGGGAGAATGTTGGGCAAACGAGGAAAGGGCAGGAACAAGATACGGATGTTGGACGGGATGAAGGGAGGAAGGATGTGCACAGAGATGAAGAGAAACCTGATGTAGAGTAGGTTGCTGGATTGGGTTTTGTTTGGAGTTACAAAATATTTATTTGATAGTTGTGGTCATCCAAAAACCTACCTTAACTGGTAGATTACCTTATAAATAAATAGTAATGAATTATCAGCACGTAAGCGTAGTCGCATCAGGCTCAAGAACATGTAACAACTAGGAAAGTAAGTAAAGTAATGTAACAACCAATTGGAAAGGTAGCGAGGTTCAACTCATGCGTGTACTCTATTTAGTTAATATATTTCAAATTTGATTTTAAAAAAATGTAATATTTAAACCTTTATTGTAGAAACAGAATGACAGGAAATTACTCATCAAAGAAGGAATGTAGGCGGTATAATGTGGATTATCTTAAGTACGGTTTTTCTGGAGACACGTATGAACAAGCACATGCCTATGTAAATATACAATGAACGTAGCTACGGTCGTGAATCAATGAAAATGAGATAGCCAAAAGCGTAAACATGATTGGCACTAAGTGGTAAGGGGAGGAAATAAAACAAGGTCACAAGTAAGGGGAGAAACAGGGAACACACTTGGTCACTTGGGTGTGTCTGAAGTGCAGTGACCCACGTGTACCTCAATCACACACAAAAGGCAAAATTAATAATCAAACTAACTTACAACCACTCGATCACTGGGGTGTGTTACGAAATAACTTTCACTCTCGTGAATCACATTCACACACACACACACACACTCAGGGTTTGCAAGGATCCCTCCTATGTCAGTGACCCGTCAATCACACAAATAAATGCAAAATTATAAAACGGATGTAGCGAAACAGAAACAGTTCGCTCTCGAAGAAATCTCATTCTTCTCTGAAGAGGCCTTCTTTGCAGGCGAAACACCTGGTGTCAAGTTTTCTCTAGGCCCTTACCAACCCCAGATTCTTATTTCCTTATAATAACTGTGAATGCGCTTTTTACTCTCCTATCCAGGCGTTCGGTAGCACGCATATCATATTTCATGAAGTCCGTAGGGACGTATTCTAAAATCCTAATAGCTACCTTAAAGTTTTTATTAAAGACGTAACCACAAACACAGGCTGAATTCAATGAGTGCATCCACGTCTATACAATACCTCGCAAGCCGCCGCACGGGAGTGTGGCGGGGGGTGTTAGGTCACCTGTCATGCATGCATAATCCCAATCATGTCACCTCTACAGTAATATCAGTGTGATCAAACATTCGAAAAATGGTAATCACACGAAAGAAAGCACTCATATGCAACAATATTCAATAACAGGATACAGGAGTAAATACCGCGTAAGCTGTGTGGGTTAGTGTGCGTGGGATGCTGTTGATCTAATACTAATCTTTGTTCTGTGCATGGGTGTACACTTTTACCACAATTTAAAATCACCTGACATTGCTGTCAAATAATCGATTAAGACAAATATAGTCCTTTTCGCTCTGGCCGGAATATAGAGGTTTGTTACTTGAAAAACGTGTCCTTCTGCCAATTCTTCCCCGCATAATACTGCTTCCAGTCAGCGGAAAAGTTCTCGAATGCTTTTTGCGAGTTTTCCCCTAATATTCTTTTCGGAGAAACTCGTAGCTTGATCTCTTTGTTCCGCTCTTCCCGCAGCTGCTCAATTCACTCGACATCATTATCTGATCCCCGCCTTTATCTTGTGCTGGACCATCTCATTTCATTTCCCCGCACGCTATTCATTTAGCGCATCTTCTTTCCAATTCAGCCTCTCCTTTACGCTCCTGCCATCCAATTCCCCCTTTCCTCACGGAAAGAATATTCCGACGTAGTGGCTTCATGAATATTCTTCATTTCGAGGGTTCGTTATGAATTAGCCTTCATGAATATTCACTCGTTGTCTCTCAACAACAACCAAATATTATTTTTGCACCCATTCCATTTTCAATTTTTAAAGAATCGTTTCGCTCCATCTCTTCTAATCTTCCAAGAAACCCCAGCCAAAGACTGAAAGAAAGTTTCCAACTTGATATATTCCCTCCTTCATCATTTGAATAAAATCATAAATTCACCACTGGTCCTTAGAACGGCCCATGCCCAAATTTAATTTAGGCACGTGTCTGTCTTGACGAGGAAAACTACCAAATGATATCCCTCCTCACTCTTTTTAAGGAGAACGACTCGGCGATGATTTTGTCGAGGAGGGCGAGTGCGTACGTAGGGTGACGCCGGGAAGATGATCTCGGGATCCACTGCGAAATTTGTCCCACGAAATGTATCGGATGAAATAGCGGTCACTGTTGCCATGTTTCCCCGTATGACTGGATGCAAACACTAGGCGATGAATAGACGCCTGCAGCGATCACATTTTTCCTCCTAGAAATGCTTCTGTTAAAAAAAACTCGTCCTAAGCGGTCCTCTATTTAGCATATATACAAGGTCTGTCCCAAAAGTAGTAGGGCTGAGTCAATGAAAAAAAATTATTGCTAGAGTTAATGCGTTCACTCAAAAATCTTCGAAGTAACACCTTTGTGTGTCCACGCCTTCTGGAAGGCGGAGCCCGCAATGCTGGTAAGCTCCATCGCCACGGCCTGTTCTGATGCTTCCACCGAGCAGTGGTAACGTCCTTTCAGAACGGATGTGGGGGAAGGTCTGGTGAAGTATTGTCTCAAAAATTTGAAAATCTTCGCTCCTCACATGGACGAGAAGCTCTTGGCAGATCCGCGTGCGAGTTTCCTTTTGTTCGTCCGAGAGCACTCGCGGCACCAACTTCACAGACACCTTTCTCATGCCCATGTTTTCGGTCACAAATCGATTGACATATCGTTTAGGGATGCCAAGTTTATCAGAAACCATGGGAAAACTTAATCTGCGATCCCTGTCCAACAAAGCCTTCACTTTTACAAGATTCTCGTCACTTTGTAGGTCAAAGGGCGTCCTGAACTTCTTCAAGATCTTCTCTACCCTCCCGAAACAACTTGGGCCACTCAAAATCACTCGATCTACCCATGGCATTAGCACCATAAGCTGCCTTGAGCTTGTCATGAGTATCTTTCCCGGTTTTGGCCAGTGTCACGCAAAGCTTGATGGCTTAGCGCTGTTCCAATTACCGGTTCATGATGGAGCGTAACGATGTAATGTTATAGAGGTTTCGTAAACGAACGATCCGCATTCCGTAAAAGCTTGGAACTAACTGCCACCGGCCTCCAGCATATCCTGAGACTCGAATCCAGCCAGAGAACATCCTCCCTCGAATCCAGCCAGAGAAACCGCCGCCCGTCTGTCCGTCTATTCGGGAAAAAATATATCCTACTACTTTTAGGACGGACCTCGTATTTCCACAGTAGCTCTTTTTTTAGGTAGAACATGGCGATTAGCTTGGATGACGAAAGTTTTGTTTGCACGTGGCTACATTTTGTGCACTGAGGGTGATTGATGGGGCAGGAGCACAATGAAAAACTTAAAGAGTGATTCATTTTATAAATTAACGGAGAAACATAATTTGTAATCTGGAAGATAAACCCGGATTAAGAGTGAATTCCAGAACTTTGCAAAGATCAATGTTGAAAATCTAGTAGGGGAAAAGATGGAGACGAAAAATATTAAATTGAGAAGGAGTTTTTCTCCGCCAGAGGCGAGCAGTTAAAAAGCATATGCCGAAGGATTAGAGGAAGAAAATGAATCCCCTTCGAAAGTTAACGCTCCTGCACAGTGTTTTGTGTGGTACCGTATGGCGTCGCAGTGAAATTCACCGTCCGACAACTGAATACTACTGGTCGAAATCAAGTCTATTCGGGTCGAGAACTGACTCGCTGTGCTGGATGCAGGGGGCACTGGGAAACTAAAAAAACATTCCAGTGGTCAGAGATAAAATTAATGTATATATGTATATACATATATGCAACATGTCGCATGCACGATCAACAATGGGTTTTGCTCAAAGGATATAAATGTAACTTCCCCAAGGAAGTGTAATTGGGCCGTTTCTATTCTTAATATACATTAATGACTTAAGCTCACATTTTAGCAGCAATCTCAGACTATTTGCTGACGAGACGGTGGTATACAGGGAAATAAGGAGCCAACTAGATCTAGAGACTTAGACACAATCTCGGATTCGTTCAAGAAATGAGGATTAATGCTCTTCATAGACAAATGCGCAGTTTTGAAATTTTGGAAAAAAGGAAGTGGCGAACAGGACATGAACTACGTAATAGAGGGTTCAGTACTTACTACCACCAAAAAAGTTAAATATTTGGGGGTAGTTCTAACACCAAGCCTTTCATGGGGAGCACATATCAGAACGAGCACATATCCGCATACAAGTATTGCATGCGGATCCGCTAAAAAGAAACTCGGCTTCATTAAACTTGTGGTGGGAAGTATAATGAGAAAGTTAAAGAGAGGTATTATTTCGCTCTAGTTAGACCTCATTTGGAATATGCCGCATGCATGTAGGATCCTTGGGAGAAAATTTAGCAAAAGAAAAAAAATAAATTTCCGAGAAAATTCGCCAGATAGGTAAAAAAATCTTAAAATAAGAAGAGGAGTGTGACAGGCCTTTTGGGGGAATTGGGCTGGGAGCTACTTGAGATGCGAAGAGTACAAGTGAGACTTAGACTTTTAGAAAGATTCAGAACAAACGAGTTTTAAAATGACACTAAAAGAATTATTCTGGCCCCACACTATTTGGTTATGTCAGACCACAAAGATAAGATAAGGGTGATATATTCCAGCACAGATAGATACAAATACTCATTCTTTCCCTGAACAATCAGGAGTAATAATAGTAAGAAAAGGTAAGTATAGAAATATGAAAGACAATCAATTTGCAGGTCAAAACAAGATTAAAGGTAGGGTAGACGTCCGGTATATTCGTTGGGGTATGTGTATGTTAATTGATAGTGCATGTATTTACATGCGAGTAAGTTATTAAGGTTTTCTCATGAACATGCCTGTCCTATTCCGCAATTGAAATAGACACGTCCGTTTTGTCTTCTTTCATCACTTGCTGATCCTGCCACCCTAAATACGAATGTGCCTCCCCTAGCCATTTTTTGTCTTTTCCGAGTTTAACACCCGCGCCTCTCCCTCCCCTCCTCCTCCCTCCCTCCGACTCCACACCGCAACCTCGCAAGAAATTGGATACCACTTAGGCAAAAAGGATCGACCTCGGGGGAGAGGGGCCGACTCTCCGGAGACGGCGGCCCCCCGGCAAACGTCCTCCCCCGTCCCCCTTTCCCAGCCCCCGAAGCGAAGAGGGTGGGTGGTGTCATCCCACCCCAGGGCCTCGCCGGGAGACTTTGAAGGGACCGTCTGGAAGGGATATACGTATGCTATGCATTTCAAGCAAGCTTGCAAGTGCAACGGAAGCGACACCCTGCCCAAGTTAAAGACAGGCGGAACGATGCAGGAATGGCGGGGGTTTTCCCAAATACCGGCACATTTTTCCCGATATATAGGTTAAATACAGCGGCACATTGGTTGAGTCAATTTTTCGGCCTAAATTGTGCTATTTTCCAATTAACTATTAATTTCCAAATATGAAGTCAAATGATCGTCAAAGTTGAAATTTATATTTAAGACTTAAATGAACGTGATATCTTCAATTAAACTGATAATATTATGTGAAAGTTACAGGCACGGTAATCGCTCAATGCGCACGCGTCAAGGGCGCTGTGGTGCTGGGGCGAGTTCGCTAATAAGTCCTCACCAACCCCTAAAACTCCTAGATACCATATCTGTGACCACTTGGTACATTTTAAAGGAGTATTAAATTTAACATCAGTTTGATAATATATATTGACGAAAAGAAGCAAATTACGTTTTTGTTGTTTCCATTTGAAAGCAGAAAATTCTTCATCATCTCTTAGTAGAATGTAGCTACGATGGTCAATCTCTTCCAGCTTACCTCGAGAGGGATTAGTTTCATCATGACAGGGATTCCTGTTAAAGTATTGACTTCTGTGTTAGATAAGATATCGAGGGGAAAAGAAAAGGTTCTACGCGCCGAATCATGTAATTGACCCGTGATCTCATCTATAACGTAAAGACGGATGTGTAAAGAAGATGAGGGAATTTTGATAAACTTAAAATCATCAATTTTCCTTTATAATTTTCCATTACCCTCTTCGATATAGCGATATATTTAGCTTTTCTCTGTCGTTATCATATCGACAGCGATACACACATGTGTAGATTTAATAAATATATCGATGCCGCTTCATCAGTTCGGAAGCCACGATTCCAGAGATTATGAAGGCATTACGGACTGATATAATATCCACCGTCAAAGAAAGTTGTGCCATCCATGTCACCGTCCAATTTGGTCAACTAGGTATATCCTCTCGAAAAACTAACTAAGGCTAACTACTGCTATTATTATTTCTCCATTTACATCAAAGTCATGCCTACAAGCCGCCTCAGGGTGCACGGCAAGATTTGTCAGTTACCATTACCATGTAAATACGGCCGAATATCCCTTTTCCGTAGTTAGGATTTAGAATTACGATTACAATAGATTCTCAGTGATTGAATGAAGACTAAAAGTGTTCTCGTCCAACTATAATATCGGTGCATTGTCGTCGGAGACCAACAAGGTTTGTATAAAAAAGTATTGATAACAATTTTTTCCTGACTTGTGCGTGAAGTGCTGAATTCAGACTGTCAGTTAAGTGTGCGCATAATCTCAGATGTTTTATTATTGGCATTGATAAGATGACAGTGCACGCAACATTATGACTGAAAATTTGGCGATGCGAAAGATCTGCGCTAAACTCGTCCAGAAATACCACCTCAAAGGACACCATCACCATAGGACCCCAAGTGCCATCAAAGAAGCTTGCACGCGTACCCTTAGGGATCTTACGGAATTCGCCTACCAGGGAGCCTTCGGGTTGTGGGCAAGAGTGTGTCCACGCTCAGGGCATTTGCGTTGAAGAACATCGAGGTATTGGAGATCAAGATCTGAAATAAATCTATTTTTCCGAAACTGTTCCCGATATTTTTTATACAAGCCATGCATTCTGGAAAAATTATACTGTGTGCTTGACATAGTTAAACATAGTTAATATTTTGGGTGTTATGATTAAGGTCCACATTACATTTTCGAATAAATATCATTGTCGAATTAGCAGACTCCCAAGAGTACTTTTCCATTGGTCGCCAGGGGGAAGGATGGTCAACGACATATGACTTGATCCAGGGCAAGTGGCGTACGTAATTGGCGATCGCCGATCGCGACTCCCGCCTCGCGAGACTCTCTCCGCGGCCCCCCGCCTCGCCAAGTAGGGCTTCGACGCCCGCTTTAGAGTGCAACCGATTCCTTTGATCTCTCCTCGTAATGGAGGGAGAAAAGGGAAGAGTGCGCAAGGTCCCGCCAGACTCGCAGGCCAAGGGCGAGCTGAGGGAGGGGACGGGAACGGAGTCGCCCTAACCCTAATTGGAAGGCGAGTGGAAACGGCCGCCCCGCTACCCTCCCCCTCCCACGGGGTCGCGGTTTCTCTCACGCGACCCTTGTATGCGCCGACATTTACATCGCAAAATATCCCCGGGATTGCGATGATTTTTCCTTTTGCCTTCTTAACCATGTGACGTAGGCAAAGGGGAAAGCTTTAATTCCACTAAAAACATTTGACTTCGAGATTTCAAATGGAAATACTTGTATTAAGGCGCACAATGAACACTTTTTGACCGTTTCCCAAATTCTGTCTTTGTATGTGTTTGTGAATATGAAAAATCCATAGCAAAGCACAAGGAAGTTTCATTGGTATTTTCATTGACGAATTGATCAGATTTTGACCGACGTCCACCCGCCGGAAGTGACCGTTCCGACAACTTTCTAACGTGTGTCATTGGCGGGTGTTACTAAAAGAGGAAAAACCATTAAATGAGGGGATGAATTAACGAGATTTTATTACTGACAGTGGAGCCCCCTCCCCCTTCTCATGGAAACTTTCAAATTGACCGTGGGGACTACTTTAATTGAAGCTAATACGAATTTTCGTGAAGCAACATTTTTATGCTCTCATTAAAATCTTTAGAACTGAGTGATTAGCATACGACTTGAACAATTACACAATTAAAGAATTGTATATTCTTCTTTGTCGTTATTCTTATTATTCCCTAAGACAATTTTTTCGCAGGAATATAAAATGCATAAAATATCGTGCAAATGTGCAATCTTTAGAGTATTTTTTTTTCGATTTTAAGGCCACCATGGAAACTTTGTTGGTGGCGACTCATTCTCATTTTTTTTAAAGGGCTCGCCCCACCCCTCAAGCCGAAATAAAGGTGATTCCGAGGAAACTATGCATTCAGTTATCATATAATTTTTTTGACATGCCCTTCATTTCACCTTGCAAAAGCACAAAAAAACTTATATTAGAACATGGCAATATGCTATATTATAGTATATTACTAAATGCTATTTTTATATTCATTTAATGGAAAGAAAACCCGCGTGGAGACATAGTAAATCCGCGGGCCACAACAGAATTTTTTGTTTTTCATCGATGGAAAGTTGGGACGTTAAACACGGCATGCATGTTCATATTAATATGAAAAACACTAAAGGCGTGTTCACGAAAAAGGGATACCAAAAATACGAGCTTTGATAAGATATGGGACTTGCGTAATCGAAAGTTACTGACGGGGAATAATTAGCGACCAAAACTATAATATTCGCAGATGGGACGGCAGGATAGTATCCGGGTGGGCGTCGAAATAAACGTTTTTGTGCACGTCGAGAGTATTCCTTCTCTGAGAAAACCGCTACGAAGTGATCACAAATAGCATCGCTTTTCCTGAGATCACTTTGCATTGTGCATCATGACGTAGGGTGAAAACATTGGTATATTTTATGTCTGTTGGTAATTTTTCCTCAATCGCACTTTTGGAATTGTGTCATGTTTTGTTGTTTCGCTCTAGTCTTTTTATCTCGAAGTAAAATCCTCTTAATACTCATGGTGGACGAGAAGAAAAAGAATATATTTTCAATTCTATTATATAATAGTGCCAAAAACTAGGTTTTATATACTGATATAATGGAATTAAAATTCCTATAATAGAATTAATAGTCATCTACATCTGCACAATGCCGCAAAAGCCGCTGCAAGGGCGTATGGCGGGGGATTTTAGGTCATCAACCATGCATGCACAATGTCAATCATATCACCTCTAGACAAATATTAGTTTGATCATGCACTCGAAAAATTTTAATCACACCAAAATTTTTGCAATAATATTCAATAACAGGATATTTATATTCAACTAATGCTGTAGAACTGTTAAAATTATGGGTCTATTAAATAGAAATAATAACATAAAGGAAGAATCAAGTTGGATATCGACAAATACATACGCTACCAATTGTAATTGTCTCCTACACGATTGCTATATAGTATCTATTTTGATCTAAAATGGTTCGAGGAAAAAACGACATTTTAAATCTATCTTTTCTACAATAAATCTCCCTGATTTTACGTTGGTGATCTAATCAACCATAGTTAGTGGGGCCTGTATTATATTTCCTTAACATCCTCAGATAAGTAACCTGCCTCAAATAGTACGCAGTAACTTTAACCTATATTTAAGCTTACGGTCAACTAGGGGGGCTCCAATCCTAATTCTTCCAATAGTGTCGTGACACCGCTGCCTTGTTCACGACAACCTTTCACAAACCTAGCTGCACTCTAAGTTGCACTCGATCTAGTTCCAGGCCCTTGCGACGGCCTGCGGGGTATTGTGCGGATGTAGACTTCAAACAACCGCTTGCTCCCACGCAATTACTACGGTATTAACACTAGAGAAGGGAGAAAGAAAGGATGCTAGATGTGTATTGGGAAAACAGAGGAGGACAGCGTCTGTGACAGCAATGCTAAAAATTCTGGCCTGGGAATCCTTATAAATTTGGAGAAAAAGAATCAGATTCTGTGATGTTCCGCATACTTTGAGGAAGCTTTGAGAGAATTAAGGAAGGCCATGGAAAATGCAAACCTTTTTGGGGTAAATGATCATAAGCACAAGCTGAAATTCCGGGCGTAGGGAAATAATAATGAAAAAATGCATTTCTCAACAAAATAATCATTGGCTGGAACATTCTACCTGCAGAACTGTTCAAGACCTTCGAAAACAAATTATAGCATAGTATTGGTGACTACAGAGCAGTAAATATTAAGTTTTCCCAATACGGCATCCGAAGCCTAAAAGAAAAGTTTACTTGTTTACAAAGAAATGGGCTATAATGGCTTCAATCAAATATGTGTTACAGAGTCTAATTTTGAGGAATATAGTAAACTCCGAACAAATGAGAATACATGGAATCATTTCCTTGGCATCTTGCTCTCAGCAGTCAACAAGTTCATTCCCAGTAAATTAATAACAGATGGCACGGAACCTAGATGGTGCAACGCGGAAGTTAGAAAAGCATTGTTACATCAAAGGCTCCAAGATGAAAAATATCCCTATGCTAGCGACAAAATGAATGAGATCATTTAAGATTATAAGATATCTGGGGCAAAAGTGAAGAAACGTTTTCGGAAGTGGTTAATCGAATCAAAAAGAAAAAGTATTGCAGAAAATTTGAAAGATAATCCAAAAGCATTTTGGTCGTACATCTGAGAGTAACCGACAATATGTCTACAGCTAATTATTTCAAAAACGTCAAAACATTCGAGAGATTAAGTACAGAACAGACAGATTTAAGTCAATCCTTACGTAAACTCACGCACGCACACATCCGCGTGAATGAAATCATTTCGCAACAGACGGCGTGTGCTGCCACCTATGTCAAGCGGCGAGAGTGAGAGGGTGAAAGTTGGCGGCGAGAAAGCGAACGATTCCGGCCGGTGGTCACCGCCCCTTCGAGGCAAACGGAGGCCGGCAGGGCGCACTACGAACGGAGACTCATTGCATCACAGAAGAAACCGCAGACCTAAGGGAGGGAAGACGTGCGTACCTGAGTAGCGCGTACCTCACTTTCGATGAGGTGACCTCATCGCCATGACCCCACCTCAAGTGATCACAAGAGTGATTTCTGACTAGAATTGTTCATTTTGAAAATGAAGGTCACAGGCTCGATGCTTTGGACCAGTTGGAAATGAGTGCGTCGCAAAGATGTACTTGCCAACGAAATTCAGGGATCCCTCCCACTCCGCACTCCTAGAGATACCACTCTTCCAAGTCAACAATTGACATCGGACAATATAATTCTCTTTTCTTCCCAGCTACATTGTAACCTTTTACCCCTCCACCCTCCCTCTCTGACCAACCCCCCCTCCCTTGATCAGAAGGGTACTTCTGATGTAAGATAAACCAACGGTACTTCCAGGAGGACCACCTGATGATGACGTTCAACGTCGAAACCTGGTCTCGTGTTTTTTAAATAAAGTGGGCAGAATTACAAAGTAAACTATTTCATTCCAATATATCATCATCGGGGACGAGAGCCAACGAGGGGTTGCCGTAATTTTAAATAAAGGGGTAGGAAGAAGCGTAGTCAACATAGAGCAAGCGACAGATAGAATTTTACTCGTAGAGATTAAAGCAGAGCCGACGAACTTGGTCATTGTTCAGGTATACATGCCACCGAGCAACCACAAGGAGGAAGAAGTCGATAGAATGTATGATGAGTTAGAGGATATCATCGCGAGTGTTCCTGCAGGGAAATATTTGATAGTGATGGCGGATTGAAATGCGACGGTAGGCGAAGGAAGAGATGGTGGTGAGGTGGGGGATTATGGGTTAGGCACGAGGAATGAACGCGGGGAGAAAGCAATTGAATTCTGCAGGAGACAGGGGTTAGTCATCAATAACACATGGTTTAGACACCACAAAAGGCGTAGGTATACAAGGAAAATGCCAGGTGACTCAGAAAGGTATCAGTTAGATTATATTATGGTTAGGCACAGGTTTAGGAACAGTGTGATAAATTCGCACAGTTTCCCCGGAGCGGATGCGGACTCTGACCACAATTTAGTTGTCATGAAATGTAACGTCCGTTTCAAGAAGATAAGGCAAGGGCGGCGGGATAAAAAATGGAATTTAGAAGCAGTAAATGGATTAACGAGAAAGGAGTACCAGCAGGCTGTAGAGAAAATGATGGATGACGGTAAAGAACTGAGTACTATCGAAGAAAAATGGGAATGTATCAATAAAGGGATATTGGAAGCCGCTAAAGGCACTATAGGAACCGTTAACGGGAAAAGGATAAGGAAACCATGGGTAACGGATGAGATGACTGCAAAGATGGATGAGAGAAGAAGATGGAAAAATGTAAACACAGAGTTAGGCAAAATGAAGTACAAAGAGTTAAACAATAAATTGAGAAGGGCCACAAATAAAGCAAAAGAAGAATGGTGGAAAACGCAATGCGAGGATATGGAAAGTTTATAGAAGAAGGGTGAAATTGGTGCTCTATACAGCAAGGTTAAGTTATTATCGGGAAGTAAGAAGACAAGATCTGTGCTAACGGTTAAAGATAAGTGGGGTAAGGTAATAGTTGAACCAGGAAAAATCCAAGAGAGATGGAAGGAATATATAGAAACACTGTATGGTAAAGAACTTAGGCCGACAAGGTTAGACATAGAAAGGGAACATGACGTAGAAGAAGATAGCTTAGGTCCAGGCATACTCGACGATGAAATAGAAAGGGCAATAAAGGAGATGAAAGCAAATAAGGCTGTGGGGGTGGACAATATTCCTGTAGAAATGTTGAAATGGTTAGGGAAAGGTGGGAAGAAGGCAATATATGGACTGATTCGTAGTATCTATGAGGAAGGGATCTGGCCGTAAGATTTTGTGAGATCGGTGTTAGTTCCTATTCCAAAAAAGGGAAAGGCTTCGTCATGTGAGGATTACGGAACAATAAGTTTGACATCCCACGCAGCTAAAGTTATTCTCAGGATCATCAACAAAAGGATAGAGAGTAAGGCAAATGATTACTTAGGGGATGATCAGTTTGGGTTCAGGAAAGGAAGAGGTACGCGTGATGCCATTGCAGTAATGAGATCACTAGTCGAGAGGAATATAGAATACAACCAGGACGTTTTTGCCTGTTTTGTAGATTTCGAAAAAGCGTTTGATAGAGTGAATTGGGAAAAATTAATGCGTGTATTGCAGAAAATAGGAATGGATTGGAGGGACAGGAGACTGATCCGCAACCTGTACGTGTCTCAGACTGCTCAGGTGCGAGTTGGGAACGGAGAGTCCGAATGGGCAGTGTTAGGAAGAGGTGTAAGGCAGGGTTGCCCATTGTCACCGGTACTGTTCAACGTATATGTAGAGGAAATGATTAAAGAGGCATGGGAAGAACTGGAGGTAGGAATGAAAGTCGGAGGGGAATTCGTAAAATCGGTTAGGTTTGCTGATGACCAAGCATTAGTTGCTCAGTCAGCCAAGGGGTTGCAAGCATTGTTGAGTGAATTGGAGGTTCAGTGCGATAAATATGGGATGAGAATCAATATTAGTAAAACAAAGGTTATGCGATTTTCCAGAAAGAAAAAGGCTAAGCTAAATATTAAAATAGGCGGGGAAAGAATAGAGCAGTTTACATATCTCGGAAGTGTTTTGGACCAATACGGTCAAAGTGGTAGGGACGTAAGGAGAAGAATTGCGCTAGGCAAGGAGGCTTTCTCAAGGAGGAGGGAGTTGATGACGGGGACGTTGAGTAGGGATGTTAAGACAAGACTCGTAAAACTCTGATATGGAGCGTAGCTATGTACGGCGCGGAAACGTGGTCGCTGAAGCAGGAGGATAGACGTAGATTGGAGGCTTTTGAAATGTGGGTGTGGAGAAGAATGGAAAAGGTGAAATGGACCGAAAGGAAAACAAATGAGGAAGTACTAGAAATGGTGGGGGAGGAGAGGGGTTTGTTGAGAGAAATCCTATGGAGGCAGGAAAAATGGATGAAAGGCGTATTGAGCGGTAGTGGAATGTTGAAGAGGGTAATAGAGGGGAGAATGTTGGGCAAGCGAGGTAAGGGTAGGAACAGGATAGGGATGTTGGACGGGATGAAGGGAGGAAAGAGGTACACCGAGATGAAGAGGGACCTGATATAGATTAGTTTGCTAGGTGGGGAGTCACAAAATGTTTATTTGATAGTTGTGTCCATCCAGAAACCTAC
>CM073776.1:11707-59317 GCA_037158775.1 Hetaerina titia | reverse complement strand
GAACACAATTTTACTCCAGCAGTGCCATCTACTGATTCATTGAGAAGTTATAGCAGCATTTGTTTTGTTTCTGAAGTCGTTTGCTTGTCCGTGCATGCAAACAACGATGTCCGCGACAATCGTTGATCCCTCCAGCTGTGAAGTGCGTTCTGTCGTACGATGCATGCTTGTATGCAAAAGGATTGTCGGCTGCTGAAATTCATCGGGAGTTATGCCTAGTTTATGGACCTACAGTCATGAGTGAAGGAAAGGTTAGGTAATGGTGTCGTGATTTTAAAAATGGACGAACAAATGTCCATAAGGAATAGAGAAGTAGTAGGCCCAGTTACAATTTCATCGGTCAGAATACTGACCGATGAAATTGTTTCGCAAGTGGAACAAAAACTGCGATGTGATCGTCGATTGACGATTAATGGCCTGGCTGAACAATTTCCTCAACTTGGACGCACTACCGTCTACAATATTGTTACGGAAAACCTCGGATACCACACATTGCGTGCAAGGTGGGTACCGAAAATGCTCACCGACCACCACAAAGAGCAAAGAATGTCCAGTGGACGAGAGTTTTTGGGCCGTTACCAACAAGATGGAGATGATGAGACCTTGAACCTAGCGACTAATTCCTCTTCTTGCCCTTGAAACAGTGACACGGTGGACAATGTTTCGAAACCGAAGAGGAAGAACGGCGTTTTCAACTGGTTCAACTCTTAGGCGGCGAGCTTCTATGCAGAGGGGTTAAAGAAGCTGGTGCAGCGGTACGAAAAATGCTTAGAAGTGAATGGCGATTATGTAGATAAGTGAAGTAGGTTTGTAGCTAACTAAAAGTGCCAATAAAATGTGTTTCATATGAGTATATTATTTCCTGTGACCAAACGGCCCTTAATTTATGTGCATGCCTCGTATTTCAATTGTGATACAAGATAAGATGCCAGGCAGGGCTTTCTCTTCAAACTTAGACGGAATCAGAATTCTTTTTATATGGCTGCTTTTGAAAATTTTGTGATGTTGCTCATGAGTTAACTGTTATATTCCTTAGGTATTTATTATTCGGAATTTTTAAGAGAATTATTAACATATTGAAAAATATTAAAAACAGTACTAATTTACTGACATTTAGTCAAAGTATCCTTCTTACGAAAATGGTTCATAAACAGTGGGAGACAATGATTTTGTTGACTGCAGGCGTGGATTTATTTCTCATTAAGCATTTGTTCGTTCAAATGGGTGGTGAACACCCCTATTTGAAAGCTGCCTCAAGGGCGTGCCCTTGAGGTAGCTTTTGGGGTATTGTGTGAGCTTCGCATGTAAGCATGCATGGAAAAAAATACAAGCCAAAGAGTTTGTCTCTCTGCGAGCAAAAATAACCTTAAAACGAGGGTAGGCTGAGAAGTAATGCACACATGGTTGTAAAGCGCGAACAAAAACAAATAGCAAAATCGGGCGAAAAGTTCATTAAAGTACAATTGTTAAGTTTCAAAAGAATATATTTATTTTTCAACACAGTCACCGTTAAGGCTGACACATTTCTCCCAACGTGTAACAAGTTTTTTCATTCCGTCACTGAAAAACTCTTGGCACCCGTCGTGCACAGATTTTATAATATCCCAATTGTTCAATAATGAAGTCGACACGTTCCTTGGATATTCCAATTTGGTTTGTGATACACTTTTGAGTGATTCGCCGGTCATTTTGAATCAAATCTTCGACGAGTTTGCGATGTTCATCGTCTATGGCAGTGATCGGGCGTCCGCTGCGTGTTTCATCAACAATTATGGCTTTTCCAGGTTCGCGACCACGAAATTTTACAATACATCGATTTATAGTAGACCTATCAACAGCATCGTCTCCATAAATAGACTTTAAACGACGATAAATCTCAGTTGGAGTCACTTTTTAAATCACGCTGTTTAGCTCGCGTTGACATAGCACTGGAACACGTCAACCACACTTTCGCTTCTCAAAATACACTGGATGAATGTAACGACCTCAAACCTGCGCATGCGTGTTGAGGGAGAATGTTACTTCAACGTGCCACCAGGAAAGCTTCTAAAGGTCATTTTATTTGTGGTCTACAAGCATAGGTGCATTAGTCTTCAGCCTGCCCTCGTAGCTCCATGCTTGAACATATTAGATATCCGAAGACATGATCTATGATTTTCAAGAACATTGAAGATATTAAATTTAAATAAATCGACTCCACATCAATCAATCGAAACAATCGCCCGCAATTTCAAAAAGAGAGCAGGACCGATGTAATGTGGAGTGACGCGAGGGAAGAGTAGCACTTTCGAAGAGTACGTTTTCCACGCCACGACCGCTCTAATCGTCGTCACCGTCTCCGCCGGACGACCGGCCGGGTGAACCCTGAGTGAACGGGTAAAAATAGCAAGCAGCACCACGAATGCACGAAGCGTGTCCCTCCCGTCGCCCGCCACTTCCGAGGGTCTCAAATGCGCCACTTTCCCTCCTTCCTCTCTCCCTCTTAAAAAGAAAAAAAGGTTTTGGACGACGTTTTGAAAACCTCCCGAGAGGAGACACTTCGCCCTCACCGGCGCTTACTCGGACGCACTTTGATAAAGAGGCTGTCTCTCACAAAAAAAAAACAAAAACTAGCAAGGAAAAAATTTTCTGTTATGTCTACACAGAAATTGAACTGATTTTCTGACGAAAATGTATTCTCCAATCTCACCCAGAGTGACTCCAGTGAGTAATGAATCGAAACAATTATGTTAAAGGAACTGTCTCTGTAAAAAAAATTAGTATAAAAAGTTCTGCTTTCCTTCAATTCCAACATAAATAAAATAATGCACACAATAAGTTAATGCACAAAAAATAATTTGTAATATATTTTCAACAAATCACTTGATTTTTATTTATGATGAGTGTTATATGTCCCAACGCGTTCGACAAACACCTGAGAACATCGAATCCTTTATCATGATTCTGTATTTCAAATGAGGCTCTGACTGTCTGTCGTAGACTGCAGGCTGTCCTCACGTTTGGCACGTCTGGTACTGGCATTATAATTCTCTTAATTAGAGTCAAATTAGTCTGGTGTCTATTCACCCCCTGCCACACACCCTAGAGATGATTTACGGGGTGAATACATAAATAAAAAATAAATAAAATTCAGACCGTCTATTTATTTATTTTAGTTATGTTTTCACCCCATAACTCATCTCTAGGGTGTGTGGCAGGGAGTGAATACACACCAGAATAATTTAGACCCGAAGATGACCCTATCGCGGTCGGACAATGTTATTCTGATCCCCTACCGTTCGTGGAAAAAATGACATTTTAAATCAATCTGTTCTACACTTAATCTCTCTAATTTTATTGACATGATCTCTCCTACCGTAGTACGATGGGGGTAATAATGCATTCACAACATCACTGCTGAAGAGACATCCTCCTAATTTATGCGAGAGCTTCAATCTGTAATTTAACCTTCGCTCCATTGAGTGATTCCCAGCCTAGCTGCTCTAATATTTTGCATACACTACCGTTTATCATAACAACGTTTTACTAATACGCTTCGCGAAATCCAATTCGGCAATTAATTCAACTTCGTGAGGATCCCATACACTTGCAGAGTGATCTAAATGAGGCCTAACCAGCGACAAATAACATTTCTCTTTGACCAATTAAGCTATCGAGGCGCCCTTTTAAACTCTGAACGCCGGTGACATTGGATGTAGGGTATTTCGTCACAACATCTTGTGCCTTAAAAGCCCCGAAAATTTCAAAATTTATCTTTGACTTTTTCATCACATTTTTTCAACACTCTTCGATTAAATCCTCATATTTTGCTCCCTTTTCCACATATTCCCCGCATCTGTTTCACCAGGGAGCGGTCATGAGTGAGAATAATGCCTAGGTATTTAATTGAGTCTGCAAATTCCATTTCGGTGTTTCCGAAGCAGTAGGCAGGGTTCGGAAGGGAATGGCTCTTTTTCCAAAGAATTATATGACTAGTGTGCGCACGATCGCAGATATTGTATTGGCACTGATACCAGATGACAGTGCGCACACTGAAATTGAAACTGAACTGAAAAGAAACTGAAAAGTTGGCGATTCGAAAGATCTGCGCTAAACTCGTCTTCTTGAGGGACTTCGGACGAACGACTAAAGGTAGAGTCAAGAGTCTGCTTGGGAAGACCTTTTTCAACGGCATCGCGACGATTCCCCAACCCTCTTACAGTCCTGACTTGGCACCAGTAAACTATTTCCTATTCCCTATGAAAGTACTATCCTCCCTCCCTCAGAGGACGACACCACATAATTGGACCCTAAGTGCTTTCAAAGAAGCTTGCACGCGTACCCTCAAGGACCTTCCGGAATCCTTCGCCCCCCAGGGAGCCTTCGAGTCGTGGAAAACCCGCTCTGGCAAAAGTGTGTCGATGCTCAGGGGATGTACTTTGAAGAATTTTGAGGCATTACTGACATTCTATTCCCCTATTTTCAACAGCGTAGACCTGTTACTTTCTTAGGCGTTCCCCCTTTTATTGCTGTCAAAAATAGTGTGCAGGAAAAATGAATGCTTTACCCTCTCAGTTCGATAGTCTCTTTAATTTGTGACTATTGTCGGCCCTTCCAACGTATTTAGAGGGCTTAATTACATCTCCAACATCGGATGCAAAACCACGCGTTTAATATCTGTGTAATAAGTTTAATGTAGACCTGAGTGTTGGCATATCTAAAGGTTCCCACCCCATTACTTCCGTATCAAGTGTGTGACGCTTTGTGTCCTTTGGTATGAGCTTTTCACGAACCTAGCGGCCTTTCTCTGTACCGTTTATATTGTTGTGCAAGGCGCCGAGAGAAGCTGCCTCAATAATTTATCCCACGAACTCATGATGCACGAAGTTTTGAATTTGAACGCCAGCTACAAGGGAACCCGGCACACTGGGGCCAGCGCCTTGCGGGAGAGAGATTTTCGTGTTCGTCATCTCACGAAATCCTTGCAAAGCAAAATTGACGGCAGCAGCACAGGATGGGAAGACTGGAGGAGAACCGAACTAGTTAGAATTGGGAATTGGAATACTAGAAAGACATTGAGAGCAGGAAAATTAGAAAAATATATAAAGCGGGAGATTGAGAGAGGAAATGAAGAGATTTTAGGGCTGTGCGAAGTGAGATGGAAGGACGGCGGGTATTACTGGGACCATAATGACTGAGACAATATACAGCTTAGGGGAAGCTTACCAGCGGCGAGTGGTGGCAATAGTACTGAACAAAAATGTAGGAAAATTACCGGAAAATATCTTAGTTGCTGTCAAACTGAACACCCGAATTTGTTCACCAATATTAGGGAAAGCACTTCTGTTGACCGCACTACAATAAGCTAGGGATTCCATCATTTCTCTCCCAATTATACTGTTTCCAGTAACCTCAAGTTCAGCCATCGAAATTCTCGAAAAAGCAAGCCAGCCATGGCTGCTCACCTATGGTAACTTAATGTAATGCATTTAATTAAAAACGGAAGTTGGGCAACGAAAAAATTATTGGAAAACAATGCAATGATTAGAAATACTCGGGCGTCGGTTTATAGAGAGAATTAAGTAAGTTTACTGTGGACAGTTGAACATATGGCGTTGACGACATAAATTAATTAGAAAAAAATTTTAAGTTAAATATTTGTTTGGATATTTACTCCATCTTGCACACCTGATTTCAAGGATCAGTGTTTTATGTCGATACGAATCCTTAGGAGTGAAACATAATTGTTACCTTGAACATATATGTATGTACTTAACCATGTGCATAGAAGTGAAACATACTCAAGAATATATGCGTACGGCAGAAATCAGTTTAATTACGCCAATAAATAACAGTATTCGATTTTTCTGGATCGACTGGAAGGTCAAGAATACGTATGAATCTTGACCAGGGAGCAACGAGTATTCATGGTCGGAGGTCACTACTGTTTGGAAAGCAATTTAGATAGATACGTGGGCAGTCCGATAAGTACTTAGCCTCACAGCCCGATGGCACCACTATCGCAAGAACAATTTACTATCGTGTAGGACATTGTTATAGACGGCTATTGTTGAAATTTCAGCCGAATCGGACTCGTAGTTTTGTTTTGACACGCGTGGAAGCAGGTGTGTCCGCGGATTCTAGGAAAATGGAAAAAGAGCAATGTCGGTCGGTAATTTGATTCTTGTTTTTGGAAGGGCAATCGCGCAGCGAAATCAAAGAGCACTTGGGTACTATGTACAATGACTCTTCTTCTTCGATAGCGACCGTCAAGAATTGGTTTAACGAGTCTGAACGTGGTCGCACGTCGGTTTTTGATGAGCCACGCCCAGGTGTCCCGAAAACGGCTACCACGGAGGATAACGTGAAAAAAATCCACGATCTCGTATTGGCAGACCGCCGATTGAAGATGCGCGAGATGGCTGAGACAGTAGGCATCTCAAAAGACCGTGTGGGTCATATCCTGCATGAAATTTTGGGCATGAGAAAGCTGTCGGCGCGATGGCTGCCGCAATTGCTCACCCCGGACAACAAGCGCAACCGTGAGACCACTTCAAAGCAGTGTTTGACGCTGTTTAAGCGCAATCCAAAGGAGTTGCTGCATCGTTTCGTGACCGTCGACAAAACATGGATCCACTGGTACACACCAGAGACAAAGGAACAGTCGAAACAGTGGACTTCACCCGGCGAACGTGCTCCGAAGAAGGCGAAGACTGTCCTATCGGCCGGAAAGGTGATGGCCACCGTTTTCTGGAATTCACAAGGTGTGATCTTCATCGACTATTTAGAGAATGGCAAAACGATCACAGGGCTCTACTATGCCGCATTATTGGGCCGATTCGACGCCAAATTGCAGAAAAAACGGCCCCATTTGGCGAAGAAAAAAGTGCTCTTCCACCATGACAACGCACCGGCTCACACCTCCACCTTCGCCACGGCCAAATTGGTCGAATTGGGCTACGAATTGCTGCCCCATGCACCGTATTCTCCAGATTTGGCCCCGTACAACTTCTTTTTGTTTCGAAACTTGAAAAAGGCACTCGCTGGGCAGAAATTTGAGTCGAATGAGGAGGTTATCGCCGCCACGGAGGCCTATTTTGCTGACCTCCAGAAAACGTATTTTTCAGACGAGTTAAAAAAGTTGGAGCATCGCTGGGTCAAGTGTATCGAGCTAAAAGGAGACTATGTTGAGAAATAAATCGCCACTTTTCCAAAATTTTCGTTTTTTCTTTTGTAGGCTAAGTACTTATCGGACTGCCCACGTAGATGAGTATATCCTACCTCAATGCGATTCTTGTATTTGGCAGTAGTTTGGTAGGTCGCCTGTCGAGCATACAAGAAAGGACTACATTCAATCACGCCATGACGGCAGTTAGAATTTCGCGCGGAGGGCGGTTGCGAAAGCATGAAAGCAAATGGCAGGCGGCACTTAACCACGGTCGCGTATCTACAGTCCCGGGAACGACAATGGTGTCGCCATCTAAAACCCGACGGATGAACTACGATGGAGCAAACTAAAAGGAAAGCGCTGAAATTTGAATCTCTCAATGTCGGTACGCAGCGAAGGACCGTAGCAATGGGAACACAGTGAGTGCTTCGATAGTGTTCAGAGCAAGACATCTCAGATTACTTGTGGTTATATTAGAAGCATTTCAACCTCTACATTTTGGGATTTAAATAAGTCAAGCACACAACCAAAGAGGTCAGTCTTCACAATGATTTTTGGATTTCGATTAACACGAAATGACCTGAGAAACGAGCCGAGAGATAGTTATTGAGTGGATCACATGACGCCACAAACATATATTCAGGATTAAAAAGGCATTACAACGACGGATGAAACTGAAAACCTTTCATACTCGACTGCTTACTATATATCGACTTTTTAAAATAATTTTCAATCGTGCGTAATTTGCAATGTCACGTGCCGCTGATGAAATGCGGACCACCCGCTACCTGTTCGTCCATCTTAGTTCCAATGCAGATGTCGCTGATTCGCCTATGCAGGTAATCTAGATGCTTTCGACCATTCAACACATTATTTGCAAAAAAACATAGAGAAATATAAAATTTAATATAGTCACTCAATTTATTCTCATCCCCTTTTGCCGAGAATAACATGTTCCTTCAGGAATTTTACTTACATCACTCCAGAGAAATAAATGATAATTGTTGGCCCCGGGATGATGAGGTTGCCATGTATTTACAAATTCTAGCATCCTCCAACTATTTCCTTTTTTTATTTTCGCACTTTTCCTTTAATTTTAAATGCACGTTAATGCTTCCAACTATCACCTATAGAATATGTAATAAATTTAATAAATAAACTTCACAACTTTGGATAATTTTTCAAGCATTTTGTATTTATTGTGGTTTGGAGGCTTTTGAAATATGGGTTTGGAGAAGGTGAAATGGACCGAAAGGAAAACAAATGAGGAAGTACTGGAGATGGTGGGCGAGGAGAGGGGTTTGTTGAGAGAAATCCTATGCAGGCAGGAAAAATGGATGAAAGGTATATTGAGCGGTGGTGGAATGTTGAAGAAGGTAATAGAGGGGTGAATGTTGGGCAAGCGAGGAAAGGGCAGGAACAGGATACGGATGTTGGACGGGATGAAGGGAGGAAAGAAGTACACAGAGATGAAGAGGGACCTGATGTAGAGTATGTTGCTCGATTGTGTTTTTTTTGGAGTCACAAGATATTTTTTTGATAGTTGTGTCCACAAAAAACCTATTTAACCGGTAAATTACTAAATAATAATAATTGTATGAAGATTAAAGTCCTGTGCAAAGTAATCCGACTAAATAAAATGAACTAATTTTGGTACAAAATATTTAGCGAGTACTTTCGGGAAGAGAGGTTTCCTTTCTTCTTCCCGAACAACCACCGGTTCGGCCTCCCTTAGTGAAACACCCTCGAACGTTCGGAACCGTATCCTGTCGGATAGGGGAAAGACAAAGAACCGAGAGTAATTTCTTCCTAAGATATTTCTCATATTTTTTCCCAGTTGGGGGCCAGTGCAGCAAAGACCGATTCGATTATCCGTTCCCACCACTTGTTTTGTTTCTTTGTATTTTTTCATAAAACTTAGCAAGCGACGAATAAAATACGAACTTTGACGTTGATGTATGTCCAAGACTCCGCACGGCGCGTTGTCGCAGCCGCCCTCAAGGTGGAACCACCGACCGGCACTCTCACGAAGAAGCTTCAGCCGCGTGTGTATAAATAAACATTCTCCGAGAGCACGTGCGGAAACACACGCTCGTGTCCCCAGGGAGGCTGCGGGAGGCACGCACTCGCGACGGTGCACAAAAGAGACACGGCCGCCTCATCACACGCACAATTACATCCCGTTGTGGACACTAAACACGGTTTCTATGTGGGAAGACACTCAAGTCGACCACTCCACAAGAAAACAAATGCCGCGCGAATACCCGATACCGAAAGCGAAGACGAATTTCGAGAGAGAGAAGAGGCGGGACGGAACCCGTCACACTTCCGACAGTTGCGGAACTGCTTCCCGGAATCACGGGACCTGGGACGATTCCCGCGGGAGGCGGCGCTTCGGGAATGAGTCCGCGATATGAGCGCGGGTGACCGGACGGAGGGTGACTAAGTCGCCAAGGGAGCTGGCTGGTTCCCCTGGGTGCCGAGGCCCCCCACTCCTCTCCCTCCTAGACTCTCCCGGGTCACGTGTCCCGGGATCCTGGGGAAGGGGGAGGCGAGGGGGATGGAAAACGGGGATGACGATGGCAAAGAAGTGTCGAGAGGGGAGGAGTGGTGGAGAGATATTTTAGTCGAGAGGGGGTCGCGGAAGGGGGTGGCGACATGCGGACGGGGGTCTGGCCGGATTTCGAGATTCAACCACCCCCTCCCCCCTCACACCGGGCAAACGGAAAACCACACGGATGCACTCGAATCAGCAAATCGCACAAAGATCGCTACTTTCTCCCGACCTCGCCCCGATATTGACTTCTTATTTATTTTATTAATCCCAGAACTAAAAAAACCACACTGGGGTCGGCGATTGGACAACACAAATGACGTCATTCTAGAGGTGGAACAATGATTTTAGGCTAAATGTTCAGTGCCATCCTCAGATAAGTAACCTGCCTCAAACAGTACGCGGTAAATTTAAATTTTATTTAAGCCAACGGTCAAGTAGATGGTCCCATCCTAATTCTTCCAATAGTGCCGTGACGCTGCTACCTTGCTCATAACAACTTCTCACAAACCTAGCTGCTCTATGTCGCACTCGACTACCCCGCTTATCAAATGCTCTACCTTCTACCACTGCCTCGACAACATCCCAATCAAGGACACAGGCGTCGGATTTCACTCATCATTAACATTACCGCCATCCAATAGAATACCCAATACCACCTTCTTCGGATTCCATGAACAGCGACTTGCTCCTCACAGAATAAGGTCGTCGTCAGGGCTCCCCCTCCACCCATCTTATTTCCTCTCTTCCATATTAGTGCTCTACAATCTTTTCCTAATAACAATTAAAAAATTAATACATTATTATTTAAATGAACTATAAAAATATTAATATTTTAATGCATTAACAAAATTTATAGTGTAGAGTCGTAATGTAGCCTTCCTCAATAGGGTTTTTAACGTGCCACCATCACTCAATGGCCGCCCCACTGGGGTCAGACGCCTTTGCAGCCGCCTCACTGATGAACAGACGCTGCGTGGACTACCTTTCGTCTGGCTCCTAACCTTCGACCTATCTGGCATGAGTGACCCTACCAGGAGAAATTTTTATGGCTCCCGCCAGCACAGCTCTAGGGGTATTCGGAACGCACAAGTCCTTCCACCACGACAAGGTTGCAGTATAAAGTAAATATGGGGAGGTTTAACACTTCTCAAGAACGAAGAATAATTAATTAAAGACTGACGTAGAAGGTAATTAAGAGAGCAGAATAGTGAGAGTGCCTAAGTTCCCAAAGTATTTAATCGAGTCTACGCATTGCATTTCGGTGTTCACGATGCAGTAGACATTCTGGAGGGAATCGCTCTTTTTCCAAAAATTTATCACTACCTACTTTTTTAAGTTTAATTCTAATTGTCAAGTGCCGCACCAGAATTGTGTAGAATTTTTTAGGTCATCTGATAAAGCTGCTTTGTCCTCTTGATCTCTATAAAACACTGTATCGTCGGCAAATAAACGTATCTTACTAAACTTACAACGGAGTCAATGTCGTCGACGTAAAGGAGTAATGAAAGACGTCCGATAAATAAGAGAATTGAATACTTTGACAATTTAATTTTATACTTGAGTACTTCAATAAGGGAATTTAAATGCCCAACTCCCAAAATCTCATAAACTGCGCATATTTAACCGAGGGGACTCGGAACGTTCCCCGTTCAAAAATACGAGTATGCGCGGCACGAAGATCGACGTTTGGCCAGGAAAACGTGATCTAATGGGAGAGAATCGTAAATCATAAAATTTTGAAATTAACGTCTTTACGCAACCACTCGATAGCCTTTTGGAGGGATATATTCGCTTGCCCTCCTCCTGGGTGCCATAAATCAAAACGGAGATATCTGGAGGTCAGTCAGCATTGTGAGTGTGACAGGCCAAGCTTTGTGACCGGGTACGTAGCAGGGCTTCACGCCCTAAGGGCCCGAGTTTGGACCCCGGCTGTGGAATAAATTTTCAGTCCTATCCCGTTCAATACTTCAGTGCCATTCGGAGAACCCTTCAATGCAGCACCCTTGGTACCTTTCGTTGTGTGCATAAAAGTAGGCCAATTGCAACGCCAGATTTCCTCCTACTAGAATACAGAATGTCCTACGCCTATCAAATTGATCATCTCCAATGGTGCGAGTGACGCCAGCTTTCGATGGCGTCTCCATCATCACGACCAACTATCAACCACTATGATATTTTATCCCTTCAATAACAGACCCTAGAAGTTATCAGCATGCATTTTTCTGACCTCGCATTCTTTGTTCTTTCATATCCTGTTATAGGGAATGCCAAGAGTACGTAGGCATAAGTGCGGGTTTCCCCGACATCATAGGTCGAAGGAAGCACATTTTATCTCCTAGACTTTTCCTCGTCTGTCGGCGGGCGTTGTGAACTGAGTCCTGCTGACCTATTGCATTAATCTAAGTGGTAACGAGAACGATTTCATTTCGTAGTTTTCCAATAACTTGCAGTTCCAATTTCCAGCCAAAAGGGACTTTCGGAACGCCTTGGGCGAATTAAAAAGGAAAAAAATTGCTGAAAATTCAAACGAGAATCCAGATCACAATGTTCCCAGTGACTGGAACACGGCTAATGTATCACCGACATGAATAAACGGAGACAAGGAGAAACCAAGGAATCACAGACTTAATTTCAAATCACCCCCGCCACATGCATGTTATCGCCCCTGCCACACTTCGTAGTGACGGCTTGATGGGTATCATGTGGATGTAAATATGTACATCTGCATCTAAATAATATTCTGAAAGCCTTCGCAAGGAGGTGTGGCAGAGGGTGTTATGGCAACAGCCATTCTACATACATTCACTCTAGTTCTTCGTGTACCTGGCACCCCGCGATCCACCTAAAATCGCGTGGAAAGGGGGCGACCGAATCTACATATATTACGAGTATTACATGGTTAGTAACTAATCCTGTGCCTACACAAAGAGGACAAGACAATACTATACATTAATAGAAGGCAGGAAAAATATGCAATTCAGACACTTATTATCGTGACGGACAATTCACAAATACAATAGACTTTATACACATTCACCTACACTCCACCTGGGAGAAGGGCATACGGCGGGGGGCGTTAGGACGCCAGACTTGGAGAGTATTTTGTGGGAGTTTAATCTTGTAAACCACTGTTCTAGACAGCGCCTACCTATTATTTTCTTAGATCTTCCCCCTTTATTTTTGTCGCGAATAGTGCGCGAGAATGCTTGAATCTATCAGTTCGACAGTTTAACTCTCTTATTTTGCGGCAATCGTCGGCCCTTCCGATGCATTTAGGGGGCCTAATTATATCTACTATGACGATGACAATGCCATGAAATTTAGGAAAATATCTGGTCATGAAGGTAGAGTATCATTAGCTAACGACCTAAATGCAAACCAAAAGTGGTGCGAGACATGGGAGCTAGAATTAAATTTGAATAAATGTGTTTCGATTAATTTTTGGGGAAAAATATTTCACCCGAAAGCGCTTACACTACATATAAAATATTAAGTCCTTCTTAAAATACGTCACCTCTCTTATCGCTGGGTTTTCAATACACTCATCAATATTTTGTCTTTCTTCTCCATTAATTCATTTCCGTGGCTCCTGCTTTGTCTCATTTTATGTTAATGTTTTTAGTTTCAACCCCATCAATAAGCGCATACTTTCTGCTACTGCTTTATGCTCATTACTTTTTGTTCGGATGATGAGAGTAACACTATCCATTAGATATTTATTATTCCAACTACACCTTTGCCCTGATCCATTCGTTTTCCTATTTCTACTTCAATGGTTCTCCCACTAATCGACCGCAAATACGTACTTCAAGATGATAAATGTCTTGTCAGTCTCTGTTTCTATATCCACATTATTGGAAGTTAAATGTCTTCGGCAAAAATATTGGTGCATCGATCGCAGCCCCCCATACAACTGAAGAGTTAAGCCAAATGCATTTCAATTTATTGCCCAATGTGATTAAAAGATAAACTCTATATATACAATATATATTTACTCTATAATGCATGATGAAATGCTGGAAATTAAACTCATATTTGTGAATGAATTATCTGATATAATCAATACTGAGATGCAAGCTTTTACTCTTAAATTTTTTTCGTCACTACTTTTTCTCATCAGAACTGACTACATTAATGTTTTTATTATTTACATTTAGTTGCAATTAGGCAAGTGGAACCAACCTGAAAGATATTCCCCTTAGAATTATGAAGAAACTTGATGAAGATATCGCACCTTATTTAAACTCATGTTTTTACAAATCGGCTGAAGAAGGTTAGGTACTTCGAGACTGGAAGCCAGCTCATGCATAACATCCCCCTTCCTCTAAAATGGCGACGATGAGAGGATTCCAGTAAAAAAACGAAACCAATAACGCGAGAGTATTTTCCGTTGCTAAAATGATAAATCTCTAAAAAAAATATATCAGATAACACGAAGCAAAATTTTTGCTGAATTCCCGATTGACTAGTTCCAAACGACAGGTTCCCTCCATACGAAACTCCAAACCGTCATCTAGGTTTGCCCCTACACATTTTGCACGTACACTGAGAAAATGTTTTAAGAAATCGTATAAATAGTTCAAAATCACATGGTTGATTAAATAAGGTGATTTCAATGGTTAAACAAGGACTGCTTTGTTTTTGTTTTAAAGATATACATTTGTCTAGGCACGAGAGGGACACATTCCTAATAAAGCAATCGTGAGTGGGAGAAAAATGACAGAATGAAATTAAATTAGCACGAAATGTTTGAGTTGGTCTCTTACAGTTCAAGGCACAGGTCTTGAACTTTGACAGTGAGAGGGTCTCTTACAGCTCTTACAGGACAAGATTAAACTTTGCGTAGACGCAAGGTATATTCATAGGCACTTACAATTTCAATGCAGAATCTGGGGTGGGAACCTTTAGATAAGCGAAGACGTACGGGTAGATAAAACTTATTACAATGATATAAAGCGTGTGACTTTGCATCCGACATTGGAGATATCAGCCCCCTAATAACAAGATTAAATTCCCACAAAACACTCTCTAAGTCTGGCGTCCTATCCCTCCCCCCGTGAACCCTTGTGCCAGGTGAAGTGTAGGTGAATGGGTATAAAATCTATTGTACGAATCTCTCGTATTTGTGAATTGACGGTCCGGAATGTGTAGAATGCTAACCGGTAATAAGTGTCTGAATTGCATGTTTTGCCTGCCCTCTTTTAACGTACTTCCTTATCCTCTTTGTGTAGGCATAGGAATACCTGCTAACCATGTAATGCTTCTAATATGTGTAGGCATGCGTCGTGATTGGTGTTCAATCGTCTCCTTTCAACGCGGTTTTTGGTGCATCGCGGGGTGCCAGGTGCATGAGGAAATAGAGGGAATTCGCACATGTACGTTGGCTGATGGCCTAATACCCCCTGCCACATGTCATTGCGACGGCTTGCGGGGTATTATGCACATGATGTATATTTATATCACTTCACGACAGGGAAACCTATAGCACTAGGTTCAGCCTCCACTACTCGCCAGTGTCTTTTCTGCGCAAGATTCGAACCATCACAACCCACTTGGCTTTGCTTAACTTGGCACCCACACCCACTGAAGGACCTTCCTAGCATTCGGTGGGAGGTGGAATGGGGGAGAAGGTCAACTTGAAATCTACGACTTTCAGAAAGGCTCAGAAAAAACGAGACACTAAAGACCCCACACTATTCAAGTAGATCAGACCACAAAGATAAGATAAGGGAGATAGAATCCAGTAAAGATAGATTCAAATACTCCTTCTTTCCTCGAACAATCAGGAATCATAATAGTGAGAAGCCAATGTCACTATGGAAATATTAAGGACATTTAATTTAAAAGTCAGGACAAGATAAAACACTGCGTACACATAAGGTATATTCGTATGTGTATGTTAATTGATAGTACATGCAATCGCATGCATGCTTGTTATAAAGACTGGGTTGCGGTAGTCCAGAAGTACCGCGTTGAATGGAGGGCCCTGGTTCTATTCCCGGACACCCTCTCTCTGGGCACCCTCAACTACACCCAAGCTATGTGAGTTTTCGGGTACCAGATCTTCCAGAGGAACCTTAACAGGCACAGGGAAAGACACTACCCCCCTTATTACCCTGATGTATGAATTTCACTCGCCTTATAGGGCTTACCACTGAGTGAACTTTACAATCACCTACCAAACCGACCTTCGGGGTGATGGTTTATGATTTGGGTGTTGGGTTTATGATGATGACTGTGTTTATGGTTTTGTTAAGTTATAAAGGTTTTTTCATGAATAATATATTTGACATTATGGATGTAGATTGGAACGAATTGGTTGGTTTTGCATGCGGTTTTATTCTCTTTTACGGTTGGTGAAGTAACACTCCCCCCCCCGCCCCAAGTCCTTGCGGTGGTATGCGGGATATAATGCAGCTGTAGGAATCCTTCTTTCCCTAAGTGCTCTCCGGAAATGTCCATTAATTTATTCCAATACTACGTCTTCAGATTTACCAATGCGCTTTTTCTTAAGGAAAAGAAAAAATTAGAAAAAAAGGATATTTTTGTAATAGAAATCGAAAAATCCTGGCCGATTGATATTGGTTGAAATCACGTAACATTGCACCCAGTCCTCCGTCTTATTAATCTTCACGTTACACTTTCACACTTCATACATTCTTTTTGCTTCAAAACTTCATGAAAATCAATTAGGCGCCGATTATATTCACGCCTTTCAGACTAGGCGTAATAATAAATGCAATCACATGTGAGCAGTTAACCCTAATACTGATGCAGTCACCTGGAGTCGAATGATTGCACACCCGAGGAAAGGAATGACGCATTAACACTCATATCGACAGGTGTCTTTCGATCCTCACATTTGTAGCCAGAGTTTAAGCACTGTTTATGATTCTGACGAAGACGTTACTAAGACTACATGCACTCCGCATCTTCCACGTCTCCTTTCATTCCGCCCAACTTGTACTCTTCTCTTCTTCTTTTTCACTCATCTTTCACTTCTCGATTTTCCGAAATAATACCCCAACACAATCAGATGCATCGACACACTTTTAAATACCCCGCAATCCGCCAAAGAGGTGTGTGGCAGGGGAAAAATCAAATTAATTATCGGATTATTTATTGTTTGAAGTTCTATTTTCTCTGATATTAACTAGGTAGCCTGATCTACTAACATCTATTTAGTTCCTGACTTCTGACTGTCTTCGAAGTCAATTACAATTTTTTATACAACTTAGAAACTTTAGATGATAAACTTCCTTCGCAAGAAAATCACCCGAACAGGGACTTGAACACTGAACCCTTAGGTTTAAAGCCTTGTACTCCACCGACTGAGCTAGCCGGGTCTCTCTCCTAAATCTACATTTACACAATACGCCGCACGCCGCCGAGTGGGCGTGTGGCGGGGTGAGCTAGATAACAACCCGTAAAACAGAATAAAAACGCATGCAAAAAAAATCATGTTACCTCTTCACAAATTTAAGTTTGATTATTCATTCGAAATACATTAATCACTCGAAAGAAAGTGCTCAATCTCATTTTTTTATACCCACATAGCCAAACCTTCACCGACTTGTATCGAGGAAGTGAATGCCATTTAATATTTCAATTATACAAGCGAACTAACTAGAGTAGGCTAAGGATTTCTTATATTTGAGCAATAATTCGAAGGAAAATGAGTTCAGTTGTGTGAGGGCATCGAGAAAATGACAATTAGTACGAGAAGTATTTGCAAGGAGATGAGAACTGACGGCAGGTGCGCTAAGCGAAGAAAAGATTGGTCTCTTCGTCAAGCCTAAACTGAAAGCCTTACCTCGAAGACTCGCCTTTGAGGCAAAAGGAAGCGCGTGGATTAAGAAGAAGCGAAGGAGAAAGCAAATAATGCAGGATAAATCCACGCGATGCGTAGGAGATAAGCATTCGGGGCCATACGTAACCTACTTTAAAAAGGTTTAATATCCTGAAAGAAAATAATTGTAATATCTTCAACAGATTCAAGCGAGATGTAGTGGAAGTTCGTCATTATGACAAAAACAAAATTTGCGCTTTTCCACAGATTTATTTGTAACGTTCAACGCGTTTCAGTTCATCGAACCATCTTCTGGTACAAGACAAGATTCAACATGTGATGCATCATATTTATACGTTTGAGGAAGAGGGGGGGAGAGGAGTAAGGTAGGCGGGGACAAAGAGGGGAAATATGGAAAAGCCAAAGAAACATGGAAACTAAAGAAATGGAGAGATAAAAAGAGGGGGGTAAGATAAGCACTCGTGGTCATTATTTGAGAGGATCACTGGTGCTTATCGACCTATTACGCGTAGACCTAATAGACCTAACACCCTCTGCCACACGTATTTGTCACGGCTTCCGGGGTGGGTGCATAGATGTAAATGATACCTTAGAAACAGCATTAGATGGAACAAGATTATGGAAAACTAAAAAAGTTGCAATTCGGCGTGCTTTCTTTCGAACAGAAGTCCGAGCGATAATTACGATGCACTAATAGGATTAAAAACGTATTTTAATGCACTTAGAAGAATTGAGCGCTCTTTCCTCCCAACTCCCGCTTCGCTAGCACCATGAAAAAGAAGCAAACTGAAACGAGCAAACGTATGCGTAATCGATACGAACACTTGCAATAACAAACCGAGCCACAGCCATTAGGCCAAAGGTCAGCTTGATGGGTGAGGGCAGAGACGACCTTGTAATAAGCTAAACGTGCGAGAAATATGCACAGATATTCGCGAAAAAGGAGGAAGGGGGGATGTTGCTCTCCCTTAACGATCACGCCACTTGGGGGAAACACGGATTCGAACCCTGGGCGCCAGGATATCGAGCCGAGCGCAGCACCGTGCAGGCTATCCCGCCTGATCGGCGGCGCGACCGGGGCGTGCGTGTTTTGTTGTCTCGTCGGATTGACCCCGAGGAACCTCCCAGGGAATCGTGTCTTTCCCACGTGACGCAAGGCTCGTCAAGATTTGCAAGCGTGACTTAAAAAGGGCCAGGCGCGATCTCCGCTTGCTTAGAAATCCGCGGTCGCTTCGCTCCGATCACACTGAGCCGCGATACTCACTGCAAAGCCGTCCGTCCGATCCAGCAACGAGCGCCTCCACTCGGAGACGAGCCGCCATCGAAGATGAAGGGGCGCTATCCCAGCCTTTTGGTCCTCCTCGCAGTTGGCGTGTATGGAGAAGGTAAGGGCTCGTTTCCGACTGGAGAAAAGTCCCGCCTACTTATCTCCAGTCGAAGTCCGTCGCAGACTTTTATCCAGCTGGAACCAGACAGGTCGTCCTTCGGTCCAAAGCCAGCAGTTTCTGCTAACCACGAGGTCAGATCAGGGAGCCACGTCGTGAAATTACAAAACGTGAAATAGTGTCTCCCATTTCTCTAAATAATATTCGACTCATTGCACTACTCATTATTCCATAATGGCACAACAGATAAGCTTCTCCGAAAAGAAAGTTTGACAATAGCAACAGGAGAAGCAATCACTCTGTCGGGTAAATGCTTGGCAGTTGCACCAAGTGTGTTATGACAGCTGTGGATAACCAAAAAAAAAACATAAGGGACTTTTAAATCTTTTTGGACAGTTAAATTTGCATAATCTGAGTGCACTATCGCCACACTAATCAAACCCAAATGTCGATTTGATTGGCTTGAAGGTAGCGCTCACCTCGTTCTCATTCCTACGACACATCGTGACGTGCAATATTCTTTTGTGATAACATGATGTTGATGAGAAGGACCAGTTCGTTTCCAGTGCCTCCATTCGGGTCCTAATTGAGTTCTAGCGACCGATAGACCAATTGCACCACTTGGGAGATTTTTAGATGGGGCTGTCCAGAGGTATCGGTAAAAGGATTCGAGCCCGAGACCATCTACACCTCTACATCTATTTAATACCCCGTAAGCCGCCACAAGGGCACGTGGCGGAAGGTGATAGGGCACCACCCGTAATAAAAAAAACCGCATGCAAAGGCCACAAATTTATACAGTCCACTAACAAAATATGGTAGGCATTCATGCAAAAACCCTAACACCCCACAAACATACAAATAAACAAACCACTAACTAACATACACATACACCTACAAATAAATATACCTGATATATTTGCAATGTTTAATTATGTTCCAACTTGTAAATTAAACGTTTCCAATATTTCTAAAATTAATTCTGTTTCTTACTATTTTGATTTCTGATTGTTCTGGGAAAGAATGAGTATTTGAATTTATCTGTATTGGAATCTGTCATTCTTATTTTATCTTTGTGATCTGATCTACCGGAGTAGTGTGGGGCCATTATAATGCTTTTAGTGTCATCGTTAAACTCGTTGGTTCTGAATCTTTCTAAAAGTCTAAGTCTGGTGCGTTCTCTTCGTACTTCAAGTGGCTCCCAGCCTAAATCACCTACGCTCCCAGCCTAAATCAAAGCATCAGTTCATCCGGACCGGACGCTCGATCCACTTACTTGTCGAGCACTCATCAAAAAATTGCTATTAAACTAAGCTATTAACTCTGGCGTGTTTTCAAATTATATGCCGTCAAGTTAAGATGCACTGCGATGGTTTCAGTTCAATGTGACACATTATTGTATTGACGAAAAGAGGGGCCATTGTAATTTCCTTGAAAAAGGCCACTTTCCCCCAAATCCTCCCTTAAATGTAGACGTAAACATACCATTTCAACAACAAAAAACAAAAGGCATCGTCTCGTTAGTTCTAATTTGATTTCAGAAAAATGTAGTTTCATAATGCTTGACACACCCTGAGATAACACTGTGATACGCTGAGAAAAGTATTATCCTCAGGATTCGTCCTCCAACAACTCAGCGGCAAAACTGTCAGCTTCGGTAGCAAATGAGGTTTGAATTTGCAGCGCAATACGATATCAGCCATCGATTGCGACAAATGCGAAACCTTGCACATATCAATTCGATCGTAATCGAGTTGCTTTAAGAGTTGTCGAGTTGCCTCGACAGCGGAACATGGACCAAGGGCAGATCGCATCTGCGAAAGAGGAAACGAGGCGAAGGATCATTCGCTGACTAACGTCTTAAGACTTGATTTATATTCGCCGTCGTTGAAGACGTAAGCATTCATATTCCCTTGATCCATTTAGGAATCACTCGGATCTATTTCATCTTCTTGTGTTCCAGTTCTTCTAGACCGATGTTTTATCCTACACTATGAATTGAGCAATTTTTGTGCACTTCAACTTAAAAAGGAAGCTAAGGGGAAAGTAAGGAATTCAGGGATAAAGGAACATATATGTTAATATGTGTATATATATACACACACAAATATATATAATCATGTGTGTATTATACATAGTTCGTCCGGAAAATAATTGTACTGATTTTTTCCCGCCGCTCTAGGCGCGCCCAGCACCGCTCTGATGGGCTGCGATTGGAGGGGGGTATGTTGGCAAGCGACGCTGAAAAAGGCAGTCGGCTCTGAGCTGTGGTGTAGTGAGGAGCTCTGTTAACGCGAACCTCCACGCTCGACCCACGTCACGGAACGCGATGCCGAAGTTTTTGGAGCAGCGTTATTCCATCAAATTTGCGGTAAAGCTTGGGAAATCGTCTACCGAAATTGTCGGTATGATTAACCAGGCTTACGGGGAGTCAGCCATGTCCAGAAACATGATCTTTCGGTGGCACAAGATGTTCGTGGAGGGCAGAGAAGAGGTCGACGACGAACCACGGCCTGGACGCCCATCAACGACACTCACCGACGAAAATGTGCGAAAAGTTCGCGATGTACTGAACTCTGATCGTCGTCTTAGTGTTCGGATGATAGCAGAGCAGTGTAATGTGCCAAAAACAATAGTGCACGAGATTATTAGGGACCAATTACAGATGCGAAAAATATGTGCAAAGTTGATGCCGAAAGTGCTCAGTGATGATCAAAGATTCAATCGTTTGGAAATCGCGACACAACTTGCAGATCACTGCAAAAATTATCCACATTTTTTAGAAAACGTTTCTGTTCCCGAAGATAAAGAGGAGTTTGAAAGGAACGGGATACGGGACTTTGGACGCCGTCAAAGAGGCCGTGACGACGTGTCTTCGAGAGGTTCCCGATGATGCCTTCGCGGGAGCGCTGGAACAAGTGTATCGATTGACAAGGGTCCTATTTTGAGGAATATTAGCTTAAGACATGTAAAAGTGTAATAATTTTTTTTCCTGAGCTCAGTACACTTATTTTCCGGACGAACCCTGTATATATAAAGAGCATATTATTATTAGGTAATCTACCGGTTAAGGTAGGTTTTTGGATGGACGCAACTATCAAATAAATATTTTATGGATTTTTCTCCGGCTTCATTCCTGCCTCCAGTTTTTCCCATGCCTCATTAATCATTTCCTCCACATATACATTGAACAGCACCGGTGACAATGGGCAACCCTGCCATACACCTCTTCCTAACACTGCCCATCCGGACTCTCCGTTCCCCACTCGCAACTGAGCAGTCTGGGACGTTGCGTTAGTTTCCTGTCCCTTAAATCCATTCCTATTTTCTGCAATATACTCATTAGTTTTTCCCATTTCACTCTATCAAACGGTTTTCCGAAATCTACGAAACAGGCAAAAACGTCCTGATTGTATTCTATATTCCTCTCGATTAGTGATCTCAGCACTGCAATGTTATCACGCGTTCCTCTCACCTTTCTAAACCCAAACTGATCATCCCCTAAGTGATCATTTGCCTTACCCTCTTGTTTTTTTTGGTCTTTTTGTCTTCCTCCCACATTTCTCGAAACCTTTCAATAGTTCCACAGGGATGTTGTCTACCCCCACGACCTTATTTGCTTTCATCTCCTTGAATACCCTTTCTATTTCATCGTCGAGTATGCCTGGACCTAAGCTATCTTCTTCTACGTCATGTTCTTTTTCTATGTCTAACCTTGTCGGCCTAAGTTCTCTACCATCCACTGTTTCTATATATTCCTTCCATCTCTCTTGGACCTCTTCTGTGTCAATTATTATCTTACCCAGAAAAATCATATATATATATATATATATATATATATATATATATACACGTATATATATATATATAAATATATATATATATATATATCTTTGAAGTTGACCCACAAACACACAAACACGCGGTTACAAAATATTCAACGCACAGAAAAATAAAGGAAGGACACTTATAGCATGTGTTGACGTTTCGACGGCCCCGTCGTCGTCATCAGAAATGTGTCTCGTTTTTCGGAAAATTATAGAGAGAAGATAAAATTCACTAAAAGCATTGCTAGTTCTTTATTCAATGAAACCATAGATAAAAGGATGCAATAGTTGGTTCACTAGGTTGAGCACCATTAAAGAAATGTATGATTTACAATTTAATGAAATAAGATTGTCCATTCGCTATGGTTTAAGGATCTTGGGAAAAAAGCATGAATCTGTATTTTTCGGGAGAAATAATGATACTTTTTGGTCCTCAACCTGAGAGGAAACCCAGGGAATAAGAGAGTTTGAATTTTTCTAAAAGAACCGCTGATTTATTTTCCTATGAAAATCAATAGAGGAGCGTCCAAGTTTTAAACTGAAAGGTTTGCTTTGTTTTATAAGTGCTTGGAATAAAAATTCCAAAACTTATATTTTTTATGGAATTAAATTTGTCGCACCGCCCCCTTTACAGAGCAAAGCTCAGTCTTCGAGATACTACCTATATATTTATGTCGTACTTGTATCAACGTACGAATTGCAAGAAATCCTCAATTTTCTTAAGTCAAATTTACACATACGTAGCAGCAATGTTATTTATTTTCGTGAAAAGCATCAATGTATTTGTACAATAATTACATCGCGGCTTTTGCGCTCCTTCCGCTCCTGCATATAAATAAACACTTTCTTCGGTGACGATAGTTTCTGTTCCATGGCATGTATACAGAACCAGTAGACGGGTGTTTGTTTGTGTAACAGATACATATTTCAACTTCGCACCATAAGTGGGAAACCAAATGATCTCAATTTTGTAAGGAAATAGTTTAAGACGTTGCACTGATACACTTATTTTGAAGTTTTTTAAATGTTTTGACTTTCATCATGCCATAAGGAGGGATCAATAGTTACATCAACACAAACGCTATCGGAACATTTTACACGGCATTAGAGGATAGGGGCTCAGTGTCTTTAAGGGTTAAATCTTCAAATGTGTCGGTCAGTTCACTGGAATATTTGACTCAAAAACCTTCCTGGGATAAATTTCCAACACCATTAACCTCAGTTTTACCGTGTGAGTGCTACCTTCTAATATCAAATTGTCCATAATGTAAATTGTTTCCAATCTATATTTATGTAAGCTTACATTCTCTGAGTACTTACATTATGTTCATAAGTAATATATATTTCAGACTAGAATCTTAACCTTTTTATCCAAACAATCGTTAGAGGAGCGTGAATTATGTCCTTCATACTCTGGTCTAGTTATAGTACATGTATGTTTATGTTCTGTTTTTATTTTTTTATATACATATTCTCATCGTATGTAAAATAAGTAATACTTTATATGCATTAGCCCATGGCTCTTGAGGCCTGCGGTAATGAAAGCGGTTATCTACCAATCTGCTCACCTAACCAGCATATGTTATAATAAAGGTACCCTCTCTCTCCCGATCGGCCCTCCCAGTCGTCATAGTGGCCACGGAGAAGGGATTGCTGGAAGTCGACGAGGTGGGCGACAGGAGAATCCTCTGGTACGAGAACGCGACGGCCGTCTCCGGGCATCGCACCGTCGCTCTGGCCGCCGACTCCGTCGACTCCAAGGTGTTCTACAGCCTGCCGCTGGTGACGCCTGACGGTCGCATGATCACGCGCCTCAAGCACGTCAACGTGTGGCAAGGGGTCAGCCCGAACCCGCAGCCCGTGTCTCTCTCCCTCGAAGGTCCGTGCGACCCTGAGCCGCCACATCCCAACGGCGCATAATATCCCGCGGTGCATGAACATTTAGTAAAACTTCCTTCTGGTGTTTTCTTACTAATCATCCAGCGAAAGGCCACCGCAAATTCGAAATAAGAAATGAAGTTCGAAGACAAAAGGCTAATATATATATATTATTATACACACACACATATATAAATATATTTTAGGTAATCTACCGGTTTAGATAGGTTTTGGATGGCCAACCAAATAAATCTCCTATCTCTTCCAATAAAACACAATTCAACAACCTACTCTAGAACAATGCCCTCTTCAACTCCGTATTCTTCCCTCTTCCCAACATCCCTTGATTCTATTCCTGCCATTTCCTCGTTTGCCAAACATTCTCCTCCCTCATTCTCCTCTTAATCATTTTTCCTGTCTTCTTACGATTTCTCCTAGTAATTCCCTCTCCTACGCGACCATAGTTCACTTACCCATTTGTTTTCTTTTCGGTCCATTTCACTTTCTCCACCCTTTTCCACGCCCACATTTCAAAAGCCTCCAATCTACGTCTATCCTCCTGCCTCAGTGACAACGTTTCCGCGCCGTGCATAACTACGCTCCAAATCAAAGTGTTTATGACCCTTTTCTTAACATCCTTACTCAACGTCCCCATCCCCTGTAAAAGTTTTATTATTATGTTAAGCTTAGTCTTTCTCTTTCTAGACAATTACATAACCTTTGTTTTATTTATATAAATTCTCACCCTATATCTATATCATTGAATTACCAAACTCTTCACCTATGCTTCCTTGAGAAAGGTAGCTGGATCCCCGAAAATTCGAAAACGTATGAGTTTTTTTCTGTGTCTATCTGTTTCTATATTTCTTCCTTAGTGCTAACTTCAAATACATGAGGATTCGCAACAGTGAGGCTTTCACATAAGTTTTACATTTATTTAATTTATATTTAATTAGTTGACATTGACGTGGTGGAAGGGCTTGTGCGTTTGGATGCTGTGCTAGTGGGAGTAATAATAATTGCTCTTGGTAGGGTTACACATGCCAGATAGGTCGAAGGTTAGGAGCCAGACGAAAGGTAGTCCACGCAGCGTGTTCCTCAGTGAGGCGGTTGCAAAGCAGTCCCCAGTGGGACGGCCTTTGAGTGATAGTGTCACGTTAAAAACACAATTGAGGAAAGCAACGGGAAACCACCTCAATAATCATTCCCAAGCACAATGATGGACGCTATAGAGAATATAGAAAAAATATTTTTTTGACAGTTGTGTCCATCCAAAAACCTACCTTAACCGGTAGATTACCTTGTAACAATATTATTATTAAGTAATCTACCGTTTAGGGTATGTTTTGAACGGACACAAATACCAAATAAATATTTTGTTACAATCCCCTCTCCTCGCCCACCTTACCAAGTACTTCCTCATTTGTTTTCCTTTCGGTCTATTTCACCTTATCTATCCTTCCCCATTCCGACGCTTCAAAAGCCTCCAACCAACCTCTATATCATTTTGCCTCAGTTACCACGTTTCCGCGCCGTACACAAATGCATTCCATATTGACGTTTTAACGAGTCTTTTCTTAACATCCTTACTCAACCTGCATAACATCAACTCCTCTCTTTGTGAAAACCTCCTGGCCTAGCGAATTCTTCTCCCAACGTCTCTACTACTTTGACCGTGTTGCTCCAAAACACTTCCGAGATACGTAAATTGCTCTACCTACTCTATTTTTCCCCTTCTATTTTAATATTTAGCTTATCCTTTTTCTTTCTGGGAAATAGCATAACCTTTACTTTAGTAATATTGATTCTCATCCCAAATCTATCGCATTGAAACTCCAATTTACTCAGAAATGCTTGCAACCCCTTGGCTCACCGACAAACTAAGGCTTGGTAATCAGGAAACCTAACTGATTTTATGATTTCCCTTCCGACTTCATTCCTACCTCAAGTTCTTCCCATACCTTCTTAATCATTTTCTCCACATATGCGTTGAACAGCACCGGTGAAAATAGGCAAACCTGCCTTTTACCTCTTCCTAACACGGCCCATGCGAACTCTCCGTTCCCCACTCGCACCTGAGCAGTCTGAGACATGTACAGGTTGCGGATCAGTCTCCTGTCCCTCCAATCCATTCCTATTTTCTGCAATACACGCATTAATTTTTCCCAATTCACTCTATCAAACGCTTTTTTAAAATCTACAAAACAGGTAAAAACGTCCTGATTGTATTCTATATTCCTCTCGATTAGTGATCTCATTACTGCAATGGCATCTCGCGTACTTCTTCCTTTCCTAAACCCAAACTGATCATCCCTTAAGTAGCCTTTTGCCGTACTCTATTTCCCTTTGTTGATGACCATGAGAACGACCTTAGCTGCGTGGGATATCAAACTTACTGTTCTTTAGTCCTCACATGACGTAGCCTTTACTTTTTTCGGAATAGGAACTAACACTGATCTCACAAAATCTTCCGGACAGATTCCTTCCTCATAGATACTACGAATCAGTTCATATAGAGTCTCCTTCCCACATTTCCCTAAACATTTCAATAGTTCCACAGGAATGTTGTCTACCCCAACGACCTTATTTGCTTTCATCTCCTTTAATGCCCTTTCTATTTCATCGTCGAGTATACCTGGACCTAAGCTATCTTCTTCTACGTCATGTTCCTTTTCTATGTCTAACCTTGTTGGCCTAAGTTCTTTACCATACAGTGTTTCTATATATTCCTTTCATCTCTCTTGGATTTTTTCTGGATCAACTATTCCAGATCTTACATTCTTACTTCCCGATAATAACTTAACCTTGCTGTATAGAGCACCAATTTCACCCTTATTCTATAAACTTTCCATATCCTCCCATTGCGTTTTCCACCATTCTTCTTTTGCTTTATTTGTGGCCCTTCTCAATTTATTATTTAACTCTTTGTATTTCATTTTGCCTAACTCTGTGTTAACGTTCTTCCATTATATTTCTCTCATCCATTTCTGTAATCACTTCATCAGTGATCCATGGTTTCCATGTCCTTCTCCCGTTAACGGTTCCTATAGTGTCTTTTGCGGCTTTCGATATCACTTTCTTGATACATTACCATTTTTCTTCTATAGTATTCAGCTCTTTACCGTCATCCATGATTTTCTCTAAAGCCTGCTGATACTCCTTCCTTGATAATTCGTTTAATGCTTCTACATTCCATTTCCTAACCCACCGCCTCTGCCTTATCTTTTGAAACGGATGCTACACTTCATAAAAACTAAATTGTGGTCAGATCCGCACAGATAGTTCGCACAGATCCGCATCCGCGCGGTCTGTGCGAATTTATCACACTGTTCCTAAACTTGTGACAAGTAGATAAGTAGACAAGTAATTTTTGTGAGTTCAGGATTTTTTATTCAAAATACGAATCCGCGTGCTTCGTGAGTTACACACGTAAGGGCAACTTGATTTTCCCCCACAACTTCCATTGAATCAATAGTATATGACTTGGGAGTCTACCGGAGGAAACTGTTTCATGCACTACAACTTTACGCTACATACAGCTTTAAAACTTGACTACATCCACAAAGTGGCTAATCAAGATAACACGGGTTTCGTATCGTCACGGCGAGAGACGAGCGGTATGTTGTCGGGACGAGACGACACAGTACTCGTGCACTAATCATGACCTGGGATTACATAGTTTTTCCATCAACTCAGATTTAGTATATCAACGTCTAAGGTAGGTTTTGGACTGAAAAACACTGAACATCCTCACGTTTCTTTTGCCTCTTCTGAACAAAGAACAACCCGGCATTCGACACTACTGCTCTTCAATTCCGCTTACTTTCTTTCTACCTCTCTTCATCGCGCCAATACTAAAAAAATAAAATATGTCGCATTCATCCCCTCTGTCTCTTTTGGATTCCTCCCAACAATCCTCGTCTCACCTCCCCCACCATTCACAGCACTTCCTCGTTTGTTTTCCTATCTCTCCACTTCACCTTTTTCATCTGTATTCACGCTAACACTTCAAAAACTTTAACCAATCCCCATCATCTTTCTTAAAAACAATATTTCCATGCCGTACAAAAGCACACTCCACATTATAGTACTTTCTAAACATCCCTACTCAAAATTTCCCTGTCATCAAATGTTTTCCTTTATTTTTGAGAGTTCCTTACTTAATCCAATTCCCCGTCTAATGTCCCTACTTCTCAGAGCATTTTGGTCCAATACAATTCCGAGTAAGGTAAACCTTCTCTTGTTCATAAACTCTAATTTCAATGACACCCTTTTCTCGAAAATTGCATAATCTCTGTCTTGCTGTTTATTATCACCCCACGCGCATCAAACTGTCTTTCCAATGTTATGCAGTTTTTTTGCATGCATCTGCATGTTTCCAGTTATGCAGGTTTTTGCAAATGAATTTTATCGTATGAAAATGTATGTGTGTTTGTGCAATTAAATGGCATGAATATGTGGCTTTTGCATGTGGCTTTATTCTCTTTTACGGGTGGTGAACAAACACCCCCCGCCACCCGCCTTTGTAGATGTAGACACCTCTCTGCTAAGCGCACCCGCTGTCTCTCCCTCCATTTGTAAGCTCTCCATTTCCCGGCAACGCCGACTCCACCACAATCCCTTTCGCCAGTTTTTTTATCAGTCTCCCACCTCTCATTGTCAGTTTCCTCTTTGCACTTCCTTCTGCCTACTTTTGTATTTACACGCCTCCATTTCCTTCTTAAATCTATCTTCCTAATCATCTCTGTCCGTAATCCATTGTTTCATTCTCCTATCAGCTGCCCCTTGTAGTTTCGCATGCTACTTTCCATATCCCATTTTTGATACTCTCCCAACTTTCTTCGGTTTCTTTTCCCTGTCCTCATTCACCATTTTTCCCACTTTCTCCTGGGGCTATTGTATTTTTATTCCAGACGACCCTTCTACATTACAATTCCAAACCATTAATTGCCTAATAAATCCTTCTGCTCATGTTCCTACCGCTTCCACCATTTTGGTTCAAAAGACTTTTGTTAATGTTTAAACTTGCCTTCGATGCCTAGGGATCCACATTACCTTAATTTTAGCAATATTTTACATATCCCAACACAATGCAATGGGCTCGGTAATTATCCAATTTTCTTTCACAAACAGCTGGGTAATGAGCGCATATAAACTGATTCTCAGTTATCTCCCCAACTGCCTTCATTCTCAGCTTCATTCCTTCTAATGCCACTCCCATCAATTCCTCTGCAAATAAGTTGAAAAAAATACAGCATAGGCTGCGAAGAGTGCCCAAAAAACTGCAAATAGTCGGAAATGATCGAAAGATGAATTTCCTCTTGACATCAATGTCGTCCATTTCGTATTAGGTATGCCGTTGCTTAATGCCAAAGGTCATTTGTAAGTTCCCAGCCGGCACCTAAAGCGGGCCTCTCTCCTTTTGCAGACACGTCCGTCGGTCACATCCGCGGCCTGGCTTACAACGGAAACACCAAGACCCTCTATTGGACGGATATGCTGGGCCACTCCATCTGGCAGTGCGCGCCCCACGACGGATGCCAGCACCCGACGGCGCTGATGAGGCTGCCCGAGGGCAAAGAACCCGCCGCGATCGCCGTGGACCCATGCAGAGGGTAAGCCCGTCTCTGAAGCCACATCCGCGAGACTCGCCCCGAAATGACGGCTCGTCGAGATCGCGGGCAGAGCGAATCCAATTCCGGCGAAATAATAATGCGTACATCCAGTGCATTTCGAGAAGCGAAAGTATGGAAACGTCAGAGGATTCCTTTCCTCTGACGAAAGGAAGAGGAAAACAAGGCCTCTTTACGATACCCGAGACGAGTGCAACCGCCTACGGAGCCGAGTGAGCCGACGTCAGTCTTGAGAGCAGAGAGCGATTGGAATTTGAAAATGGCGATTGGCTTTCAGCGCTTGACGTTTCATCGGAGATCGTATTGCCTCACCATGGAAACACTCATGGTCCACATTGAGTTTTAGTAATTTCACCCCGATCCCGATTGAAATTAAACTGAAGGAAATATTGGCGCATTTTGAGATGCGTTCGCGGAGAAGACTAGGAAAAAGAAAATGATCGGGAAGGAAAAGAAACGATGTCTTAGGAATGGCGACGGGAAGGGATAGTCTTTGGGAGCATTGCGAAAGTGGCAGGGAGATCGAATTCAGGGGATTCTGCTTGGCAATGGCATGTCAAAGACAGTTAGCGAGAAGGAATTGTTGGGCGAGGTAGTGGAAGAAAAAGAGTGACAATGTTGGATGGAATGAAGAAGGAAGGAAGAATGTGGGGATGAAGAGAGAGTGGTCCTTTGTTAAGCGGGTGTAGTGCATTTGGCATCGTGTCGGATGGCGCTAGGAAGCACAGCAATTCTCCCGTTGTACTAATGTTAATAGTTAGTTAATTTTAGTTTTTCAGGGTGCGTCGACAGCAAAGGTCATTTTGCATCACCATCAATTAATTTAAGAAAATGATAAATGCAAAAGAAAAACTTTGTTTCAATCCACCACTTTATTTCAGGTACGACTAGTTTCGACGCTACGGCGTCATCCTCAGGTACCTGAGGATGACGCCGTAGCGTCTAAACTAGTCGTACCTGAAATAAAGTGGTGGTTGAAACAAAGTTTTTCTTTTGCATTTATTAAAATGCACTTCCACAAAGTTGAGGCTGAAACTATGGAGTTAATTAAGAAAATGATGCCTATAAGTAAAAACAAAGTCATTTTAGGGAAATAGTTTTGAAAAAATGGTAAATGTGTAATACAGTAACAGATCAATAAAATGTAATGAATAAAAAAGTAGATAAATAATAAAAAGAGCCTGATAGGTGCTGTCCTAATATCTTACGTCAAAGACCAGTTTCCTTTAAAATTATTAGAACGCGGCCTAAAACCTCGGGGTCCTTCCCAGGGATGGATCCTAGGTCTAGTAGGGGCAGGTCGCAACGGGGTTACACGTTTTCCTCCGGTGCGACTGTGTCAGGGCCAGTGCCCAATCCTCAAGTGCGTGATGATGACTTCTTCCCTACGATTTTTCCGGTTGGAAGGAGGCCACGCCGAAACGACCGGCTTTTTTGCCCTCCATTTGCTGTCATTCATAGACCGCCAAGCTCCCTTTTACTGGTTTAATACAAAGTTTCGCACGGCGGCCTTAAGGTACTCCAATGGTACCAACGTGGAACCGGTCTCGAGCTAGCCCGGAGTCTCCTTTGTGGCCTTCTAATCGCCAGTAATTCCCACATGGCCAGGGGCCCACAAGAAGGATACCCTGTTCCCCTGGTTGAGAAGGATGCATTGATGAGAAGACCGATATGGATTTTAACGCGCTCAACGCTAATGCCAAGAGTATTGATCTTTAAGACCCATAACCAAATGTTTACTAATTTTACATGTGATGGCAAGTATACTTTGTGCGTTATGCTCGCCAGGCCTTGATCATTACCCTGAATTGCATTCCAGGAACTTGTACTGGACGGACAACAACCACACATCGCCTTCCATCAATCGCATTCGCATTCAGCGAAAGAAGTCGTCCGTAATCGTCCGCGATGACCTCTTCATGCCGAACGGAATAGCGGTCGACCCCTCTGGACGGGGGAGGATCTACTGGACGGATGACTCCGAGGGTGACGCGTACAAGATCGAGTCGGCCAGCCTGGACGGCGGGAACCGGAGGACGGAGCTGAGAGGCTTCTACCAGTGCCCCATGGACTTGGCCTTCTCCCCACCCAGCCCCGAGGCGCCCAAGGGAGCCTTGTACTGGTCCGACTGGACGAGCCACGCCGTCTGGACCTTGGACTTGGACGACAAAGAGAAAGGAATCAGAGCAATGTCCTTCCGAGGCAGCCACAGGGATCTACCGATGGGAGTTCTGTTGAAAAACTCGATTACGAACATGACTAAATGTTAGGAGGACGACTGTCGGGGGACGTACGGGTCAGTGGAGGCGCACAGTACCTCACTGCATACCTAAACTCATAATAATTGATATTTGGGTTCTAAATTGACTGAACACAGACCCAAACGGTACAAGTGCTACCATATCGTGCACGTGCACGGATAGGTCACGCCGATAAAACCCTTCATTATTTTTTCTAAATCCAATTGGAATTTCTTTTAATTAACCGCGAAACATTCTCGAAAACCCGTGTTTAAACATTGGACGGCTCCGAAAAACCTCACATAAAGTTCCAATAACAGTTCATTTTCAACAATTTCAGAGGGTAAAAATCATTCAAAATCATGATTTTTAAACTATAAAGTTGTTCCATTGAAATGCATGTTAGCGGATGACTCCGTTAAAAGTTACTCTTGCGGTATCTCCCGCAGGTTTTTCGAAATTTTTCCAGTAACAATTTACATTATGTTTCCGTTAGGTGTACACGTTTGTATTTTTACGGTGGATGAAAGTTATGTTCACATTAATTCATAGATACCAAACGAGCAGTACAAGCACCTTCAATAACAAGAGACGTTTCAGGCGTGATATGGTGGAATACCATGATTAATTAAAATTGGCAATTTTCCACAAAATAATTTTTTTTATTAATACGACCGGTTTCGATGTAACCACATCATCTTCTGGCGACAGTCATTTCTTATTGTATATTATTGTTGCTGAAAAGCAAGTAAGTGGAGGGTAGTGGAAAATGGGGGGAAGAGGGAGGGGAGGTGGAAAGCCAAGTGGGTGATATATGAGAGGAGGAGGAGAAAAGGTCCGGGGGAGGAGAAAGGGGTGGTGAAGACAAAACAGTCCAGAGAAATTTTTTTCCTCCGGACTTTCTCCGGACAGTTTTCTCCGGGCTGTGTTGTCTTCCCCACCCCTTTCTCCTCCCCCGGACCTTTTCTCCTCCTCCTCTCATATATCACCCACTTGGCTTTCCACCTCCCCTCCCTCTTCCCCCCATTTTCCACTACCCTCCACTTACTTGCTTTTCAGCAACAATAATATACAATAAGAAATGACTGTCGCCAGAAGATGATGTGGTTACATCGAAACCGGTCGTATTAATAAAAAAAAATTATTTTGTGGAAATTGCCAATTTTAATTAAGCACCTTAAAATCGGGAAACCCTCACGATCGGCAACTCATTCAAAGTCTCGACACAGAACTGCAATAGCTTTCTCGATGGCGGCAGAAGCAGATTTCCGATCGTCCGTCTACCGTCCTCCACTACTCATGAAAAAACCTCCGTCGTTGACAGACTGAGATACTAATCACCTGGGGGATCACCACACGCTTTTTTACCTTTGAAATACCAGAAAGATCCCATCGCCGACCGATGTTCATTGGACTGAGCGTAACTAAACGCTTCCCGACTGTCGATGGCATTGCAAAAATACTTCACCAAATTGGAGTGAGTTTCTCCCCCTCCCACTGGTTCTTTGTCCTGACTAGATTTCAAGTTGACCTCCCCAATGCCACCTCCTCCCGATTACCAGAAAGGCCCATCTGTGGGTACCAAATTCTATGGGTGGTGAAGGTTCGAATCTTGCGCAGAAAAGGACACATTGGAGAGTAACTAGTGAGCGCTGTACCCAGTGTCATAGCAGTCCCCCACGTGAAGTGATGTGTGAAGTGATCAGTGCAACGAATTGCGGAACGATTAGGAATAACGATTGGAAAAACTAAATAAAAAATTTACTTGAAAACATACTATGGTTTACCAAAAAAATAATATAGAATAAGTATACATGCAGTAGCCGAAATTGTCTGTTCAAACGTGACTAAAATAAGAATGGAAGGCTTTGTGTTTTTACCTTAACAAATAAAATATCAAATTACGGATAACCATTGACTTTCCAATCTCACGACTTTTGCTTTTTATTTACTAATAACGACATTTAATGGTTGATCCAAAACCAGAATACACTACCGTGCTGCGGTGTCGAGAGAAAGAGCGGCAGATTCCTTGTCCATTTCCTATTAACGGTTCATGTAATGCCTTTTGTGGCTTTCGACATCACTTTCATTACGCAAATCCATTTTTTCGATAGTATTCAGCTCTTTACCGTCATTCATGATTTTTTCAACAGCCTGCAGATACTCCTTCCTTGTTAATCCATTTAATTCTTCTACATTCCATTTCCTAACCCGCCGCCCCTGCTTATCCTTTTAAAACAGACGTTACACTTCATAACAACTATATTGTGGCCAGAGTCCGCATCCGCTCCCGCGAAGCTGGGCGGGTTTATAACAGTGTTTCTAAACCTGTGACTACCTAGAATAAAATCTAACTGGTACCTATCTGGGGTGAAGGGTGAAATTGGTGCCCTACACGGCAAGGTTATGTTATTATCGGGAAGTAAGAAGGCAAGATCTGCTCTTACAGTTAAAGGTAAGGGGGGAAAGATAATAGATGACACAGAAAAGATACAAGGGAGATGGAAGGAATATATAGAAACACTGTATGGTATAGAACTTAGGCCGACAAGGTTAGACATAGAAAAAGAACATGACGTAGATACAGATAGCTTAGGTCCACGAATATTCGACGAGCAAATAGAAAGGGCATTAAAGAAGATGAAAGCAAATAAGGCCGTGAGGGGTAGACAACATTCCTGTAGAACTGTTTAGGAAAATGTGGGAAGAAGGCCCTTTATGGACTGATTCGTAGTATCTATGAGGAAGGAATCTGGCCGGAAGATTTTGTGAGATCGGTTTTAGTTCCTATTCCAAAAAAGGTAAAGACTACATCATGTTAGGACTGCAGAACAATAAGCTTGATATCCCACGCAGCTAAAGTTATTCTCAGGATCATTAACAAAAGGATAAAGAGTAAGGCAAATGATCACTTAGGGGATGATCAGTTCGGGTTTAGGAAGGGGAGAGGTACGCGCGATGCCATTGCAGTAATGAGGTTACTAATCGAGAGGAATATTGAATACAATCAGGACGTATTTGCCCGTTTCGTAGATTTTGAAAAAGCTTTTGATAGAGTGAATTGGGAAAAATTAATGCGTGTATTGCAGAAAATAGGAATGAATTGGAGGGACAGGAGACTGATCCGCAACCTGTACATGTCTCAGACTGCTCAGGTGTGAGTGGGGAACGGAGAGTCCGGATGGGCAGTGTTAGGAAGAGGTGTAAGGCAGGGTTGCCCATTGCCACCGGTGCTGTTCAACGTATATGTGGAGAAAATGATGAGAAGAACTGGAGGTAGGAATGAAAGTCGGAGGGGAGTTCGTAAAATCGTTTAGGTTTGCTGATGACCAAGCATTAGTTGCTCAGTCAGCCAAGGGGTTGCAAGCATTGCTGAGTGAATTGGAAATTCATTTCGACATATATGGGATGAGAATCAATATTAATAAAACAAGGGTTATGCGATTTTCCAGAAAGAAAAAGGCTAAGCGAAACATACCTAAAAATGAATGAAATGTCTTGAAAGAATTTCAGGTTCAAAAAACAACTGATGTGTAAAGGGAGTTAAGGACATAGGTCCCATACATATTTAGGGCAGCATTTGAGTACCTGGTTATGTTACAGAGGAATTAGTATGATCTAGAGAAAATAGTATGCTGTATGACATTGAATATTACGAAAGCTGTTGAACGAGATAACTTCATCCAAACGAGGTTAGTTCTTAAAAATGCAGGTGTTTTGTGTTGCAAAAAAGTTGCAGGTGTTTTGTGTTTGCAATATGCACTAAAATAAGCGAAACTTATCATTAAATCACACATCGTTCATATTATGGATACTTTTTGGGAGACGAGCCCAAGACAATTTCTGGGAAAACGAACGCCGAGAATCTCGAATCGCGCCCAAGGAAATAATTCCGTTAAACGGTTATCGCAAATTGGGATAGAAGAACTGTGGGAATGCCATTATGGTGACAAAGAGGCCATTTATTGCCCTACATTTCCGACACAATAGGCACAATTAGACGGCTGCTAGCTGATCTCTTTTAGGATGGCTGTTCTTGAAACGAATTTGAAATTTAGTCTCCAAAGAGTATTCAACTAAACGTCTGTAAATGCATAACTTATTGGGCGCGCGAAATTCTTAGAGCACTTAGAGTTATTTACCTTGACTCCTTTGATACCCAATTCTATTGTTTCTTTTATTGCCTCTTCTAGGTATACGTTGAATATTGCTGGCGAGAGGTTGCATCCTTGTCGAACTCCTTTTTTTATTTCGACCTCTATTTTTCTCCCATTTCTCGTCTGCATTGTTGTGACCTGATTCTTGTAGAGGTTATGGATAATTATTCTGTCGTTGTAGTCGAATCCAAGTGCTTGGATTGACTACATCCATTGGACTTTATCTCACGTGTCATGGACTTAAAAAAAATAAGGAATTTAATTCCACCCATAATCAAGCACGAATGCTTCCTCCGCCCTACTTACACGCCTTTCAATGGATATACTCGGTTAATTATCTCATTCAAGATTTAAAAATTGTGCGAAAAAGTGAATGCAGTAGCATAAAAGCAAATAGTAATCTATGATTGTGGATTTAGTGCCATTAAGATACCTGCGTCGAGCTGAAAAGAAAGGGAAGAGCGCTCTCTCTCTTCCAAAAGTGTGCCTCAGATTTATAAAAATTCCAGTTCTGTGCAGATTTTTAAAAAACACCACGCTTATTATTTAGACTGACCACAAAGTAGTAAAAAATCGAATTATGAATCATCTTCCCTTCGGTGAAATAGTTTCCAAATTTTCCAGGACTGTGTGGACATATTATTCATCCCATTTTTTTACGGATGTTGCAATTAAGTAAAACATCAATACTAATACTAAGTTTTCATAGTAATGAAAGATACGTATTTTTCAAAGGTATAAATACGTTCAGCGGCGAAATATAATGTCTTTTGTGATAGGTTTTGCCCACTTCGTGACAGTATTTTATTCTTGAATGATATCTGTACATGATAATAAAATCACTTTCATATAAAGTGTCTACAGCAAGAAGGGATGGCTGCGATGACGTCCACAATACGCACACATGCACGGCGATTCGGAGTCCATCCAAAAAAACGGAAACTTATCGACAAGGAAAATAATTTGTATTAGATTCAGACATGCTTGTCTAAGCCTAGCCTTTAAACGTGTACTTGACAACACTTGAGATAATTATATCTTCAGAAACGATTTATATTTCATCAAAATCAGGGTAAAAAGACAGGCGAGGGAATAACTCATTGTTAGCAGACCGTTGCCGCGTGTCTTACGAAGAGCGCAGCCCTCTTAAGCACTCCTCAGCATAAAAACAATTTCGCATGAAGTGCATCATCCTTCACCTCCACATTCTCTCCCCTTGCCTGGATTCCGTCCAAAATGCCCAATATTCTCCCACCCCTCATAACGTTCCCGCATCCTAAATACTCTCAACATCTCCCCCACCCTTCTTCCAACGTCTAGCAATAGTCACTGGAGAGAGAGGGTGGACTGCTCTCCAAAGGCTTAAGCAAAATTTCGGATTGGCGGAAGGGATGGGGACTTGAATAAAAACTAAAAGAGGAACAGTGATGATATTTAGAAGCGAAAGAAATGAGTAGCACAAATCCCATGCATGAAACAGGCAGTATTTAAGGGTCTGCCGACTAGTCTGTGGTGCCACTCGTACCTGGGGGGTCTTATTGCCCCCGGAGAGACGGACGACAAATGCGACACCTTAACCCGGAGGAGGTGACACCGAAATAATCTCCGCCTTCGGTCTTCAGGAGGTTCCCACTTTCTGACTACGGAGCCGCATCATTTATGTCCACCAGGTTACCTTAGCAATGGTGCACAAATCCAACTGTCCCTCACTCATCCGATCTAATTGCAAAATTATTCGTGTCTACAAGGATCCCTATTGCAGGAAGAGAGGCCACAAAGTGTCCGCCTGGAATCTTTGAGGTCTCACTTGAGGAAAATATCGAACGGGGGTACGTGGCCTCTAATCTTTCATGATAAATACTCATTTATACTTAAATATAAAATATATATTTACACATTAATAAGTAAATGCACATCAAAACTTGAATTGCCTGTCCGGAGGGAGTAGAATAGTAACCGGTAATAAGTGTCTGAATTGCATGTGTGCCTGCCCTCTTTTAATGTATTTTATTTGCCCTCTATGCGAAAGCACAGTAATAGCTGCTCATTATGTAAAACTCGTAATATATGTAGGCATGTTGCATGATTGGTGTTCAGTCGCCCCCTTTCCGTTTTTGTTGGATCGCGGGTTGCCAAGTGCATGAGGAAATAGAGGGAATACATGTAGAATGGTTGGTGACCTACCACACCCTGCCACACGTCCTTGCGACGACTTACGGGTTATTATGTAAGTTCAGATGTACCTAGGAATGGATATGGGTGAATCATTTACGAAATTGACCGTGGATACGAAATAAATAAATAAATAATATAGAAACTCGCGTTGGGGGCCGTTGATCAACGTGGCGATGATTTTCGAGCACATGGCACAATATCAAACATATCGATAATATGGATTAACATCGTGCATAGTTCATATGTCCGAAAACTATAGAAACTCGATATCTCGGTTCTTTAAATATCACTTAAGAAAAATGTCGACATTGTGCAGAAACAACGTCACATCGAAAGACCCTGCCGCCAAGACCTAACATGGGACGCACACACGAACAGGTAACGGGGTTTTGTGAGATTATTTGCAGGGGAGTACGAGTGAAGAGGAGAGTAAGCACTAAAGGCGAGTAATTCCATCTCGACAGAGGGCCGTGCTTGGAGCAGCGCGGCCCTCATCCGGTCAGAGGGCAACCAAGGCGGCGAAGGACGACAGTCACGCACACTTGCGTCTGTGGGGGAAGGAGAGAGGAGGGCTAGGAGGAGAAAGACGGAGAGAGAGAATTCCTCCGATTTCGAGCGAACAATGTTATGCGCCAGATATTTGAGAAATTATAGCACCCTAAAAGCCACCGCTAAGGTGTGTGGCAGGGGGTCAATATATACCAGAATAATTTTGACCCTAAGATGACCCTACCGCCGTCGAACAAGGTTATTAATATCCGCTAACGTTCGCGAGAAAAATTACATCTTAAGTACATCTTTTCTACAGTTAATATCTCTAATTTTAGTGACACGATCTCTCCCACCGTAGTAAGATGGGGGTAATAATACATTTTCAACATTACTTCAAAAGAGACGTCATTAAAATCAATGCAAGAGCTTCAATCTGTAATTTCAATCTGTTACCTTCGCTCCGTGAGTGATTGGAATTCTAGCTGCTCTAATATTTTGGATACGCTACTAAGTTTATCATAACAACGTTTTACAAATCTAGCTCCTCTACGCAGTTCGGCAATCAATCCAACTTCACGAGGATCCCATATAGTACTAGCAGCATATTCTAGATGAGGCCTAACTAGCGAAATATAGCATGTCTCTTTAACCTTTTCATCACATTTACCCAGTACTCCTCTAATAGGTTCAAATGTTCAAACTCCCGACGAGAACAGACCAGGAAGGCATATCTTCTCCCAATGAAGTCCGAACGGCACCAAGGCAATAATATCTTGAGAGAGCCGATAACCCTTGGTTCCATGGACCAGAGGTCGGAGAGTTCACGGGTGGGATAAGCGATTGGGGGAGGGGTGGGGGTCAGTAGTCTATAAAGCGGGAAGTGTGACGCTCCGGAGGGAGAGTTGGCTGAGTCCCGCTGGAGCGTGCACGGCCTCCAGGACGACGACAATGAAAGCGACCCCCACACTCCAGGTTGCCCTTCTGCTGGCACTCTTCCATGCCGCGACAGGTAAGAGGGGAGGGTCAAATGTTTCACTCGTCGGAGAGGCATTTAGGGGGGATTGATTGGGCCATGGGTATAGAAATCGGAAGAAGCCAGCATCGGAACTGGGGAATGTGGGAGAGGCATTGGTGGTGTGACATAGGGGAGGAAAGCATGGGGTGGGAAGGGAAACCATTGGGCATTTCGAGTGGTGACCCTACCTTCTCATTCCAGATATTCCGCAAATTTCAGTACACCATCTTTGAGGAGAGTTATATCGAATGGAATGATTTAAAACAAAACGGGCTTTCAGCATATAGGTTTGCATTTTTCTTCCTTAAGGTTGGCGTTTTTAACATGAGCTTTATTGGGTAACTCCCATTAACATAAAGAAAACGTGAATTCATACACGTAAAAACATAGCACATGCTAATTTAAACTAATAATTAAATAATTTTACCTTTTCGGAGCACATTAATGTAATTACACACACATTATCATACAAAGTCTAAAGCATAGAAACAGTGCCTTTCTTGGCATGCATAGGCTATCCCTTTTCCTATATCCATGTGGATGAATTTTTGTTCTTCATATGGAGGGATTTCGGGTTTGAATGTGTATTGGGCCAATGTGGCTCGTCTCTTTCTTCTGGCTATGCGCACCACGAAACGCACTGTTCCTATCCTTTATGATGTTGCATGGTTGCTAATTGACTGTCCTTTCCCCTCGTGTGTCGTCTGCTTCTCCTTTAGTGGGTGAAAGAGCCCCCTGATGCTATCTCCCGGCCAAAGAATCGGGGTACTTGGCTACTTAAGACCCGGCAGATCTCACTGTAAATTACGTTTCCTCGATAGCTCAAGTGGTTAGAGCATCGGCTCGGCAAGTCGAAAAATCCTTGTTTCAAGTCCCGGTCATGAAAGTAAATTTGCGCTTGTGATCTGCTCGATTTGGCCTTCCCCACCTCTCTTGTGTTCGTCCTTCATGTGTTACTATCCCTTCCTCCTTACATCTACGATCTACTATTAGCATGTGAATGAATGGATATTATATATATGTATATATAATTTTTGGACGGCACAATATAACACAGAATAAAACAGATAACACGTAAAAGGACACTCACACTGTAGATGATTTGAGCTTTCGGCCTACTCCGAGGCCTTCTTCAGGTCAGACTGACTATGTTATATTGTGCCGTCCAAAAGTTATATTGCTCTCGTGAGTACTTCCGCACCATCTATATATATATATAAAAAAACCATAAACCATAAACAGTAATCAACCCGAAGGTCGGTTTAGCAGGTGATGGTAGAGCTCACCCATGTACCAAGCCCGACGACGTGTGAATATTCACACATCAGGGTAGGGGGGCCAGTTCCTTTCCCTGTGCCGGTTATGGTTTCCCAGGAAGATCTGGTACCCGAAAAATCAACTAGCTTGGGTGGAGCTGCAGGTGCCCAAAGTGCCTTGCCCGGGAATCGAACCTGGGACCCTCTGGTCAGCAGTCCAACGCTCTGCCGACTAGACCACCACCACCCATATATACATATATATATATATATATATATATCTATATACATATATTATTTTTATTTGGTAATCTACCGGTTAAGGTAGGTTTTTGGATGGGCACAACTATCAAGTAAATATTTTGTAACTCCAAACCAAACCCAGTCCAGCAACCTAAACTGCATCAGGTCCCTCTTCATCTCTGTGTACTTCTTTCCTCCCTTCATCCCATCCAACATCCCAATCCTGTTCCTACTCTTTCCTCGCTAGCCCAACATTCTCCCCTCTATTACCTTCTTCAACATTCCACTACCGCTCAATACGCCTTTCATCCATTTTTCCTGCCTCCATAGGATTTCTCTTAAGAAACCCCTCTCCTCACCCACCATCTCCAGCACTTTCTCATTTGTTTTCCTTTCGGTCCATTTCACCTTCTCCATTCTTCTCCACACCCACATTTCAAAAGCCTCCAATCTACGTCTCTCCTCCTGCTTCAGTGACCACGTTTCCGCACCGTACATAGCTACGCTCCATATCAGAGTTTTTATGAGTCTTGTCTTAACATCCCTATTCAACGTCCCCGTCATCAACTCCCTCCTCCTTGAGAAAGCCTCCTTGCCTAGCGCAATTCTTCTCCTTACGTCCCTACCACTTTGACCGTATTGGTCCAAAACACTTCCGAGATATGTAAACTGCTCTTCCTGCTCTTTTTTTCCCCGCCTATTTTAATATTTAGCTTAGCCTTTTTCTTTCTGGAAAATCGCATAACCTATGTTTTATTAATATTGATTCTCATCCCATATTTATTGCACTGAACCTCCAATTCACTCAATAATGCTTGCAACCCCTTGGATGACTGAGCAACTAATGCTTGGTCATCAGCAAACCTAACCGATTTTACGAATTCCCCTCCGACTTTCATTCCTACCTCCTGTTCTTCCCATGCCTCGTTAATCATTTCCTCCACATTACGTTGAACAGCACCGGTGACAATGGGCAACCCTGCCTTACACCTCTTCCTAACACTGCCCATCCGGACTCTCCGTTCCCCACTCACACCTGAGCAGTCTGAGACATGTACAGGTTGCGGATCAGTCTCCTGTCCCTCCAATCCATTCCTATTTTCTGCAATACACGCATTAATTTTTCCCAATTCACTCTATCAAACGCTTTTTCGAAATCTACGAAACAGGCAAAAACGTCCTGATTGTATTCTATATTCGTCTCGATTAGTGATCTTATTACTGCAATGGCATCACGCGTACCTCTTCCTTTCCTAAACCCAAACTGATCATCCCCTATGTAATCATTTGCCTTACTCTCTATCCTTTTGTTTATGATCCTGAGAATAACTTTAGCTGCGTGGGATATCAAACTTATTGTTCTGTAATCCTCACATGACGAAGCCTTTGCCTTTTTTGGAATAGGAACTAACATCGATCTCACAAAATCTTCCGGCCAGATTCCTTCCTCATAGATACTACGAATCAGTCCATAAAGGGCCTTCTTCCCAACTTTTCCTAAACATTTCAACAGTTCTACAGGAATATTGTCCACCCCCTCGGCCTTATTTGCTTTCATCTTCTTTAATGCCCTTTCTATTTCATCGTCGAGTATGCCTGGACCTAAGCCATGATCTTCTGCGTTATGTTCCTTTTCTATGTCTAACCTTGTCGGCCTAAGTTCTTTACCATACAGTGTTTCTATATATTCCTTCCATCTCTCTTGGATTTTTCCTGGTTCAACTATTACCTTACCCCACTTATTTTTAACCGTTAGCACAGAACTTGTCTTCTTACTTCCCGATAATTCCTTAACCTTGCTGTATAGAGCGCCAATTTCACCCTTCTTCTGTAAACTTTCCATATCCTCGCATTGCGTTTTCCACCATTCTTCTTTTGCTTTATTTGTGGCCCTTCTCAATTTATTGTTTAACTCTTTGTACTTCATTTTGCCTAACTCTGTTTTTACGTTCTTCCATATTCTTCTCTCATTCATCTTTGCAATCATATCATCCGTTACCCATGGTTTCCTTATCCTTTTCCCGTTAACGGTTCCTATAGTGTCTTTAGCGGCTTCCAATATCCCTTTCTTGATACATTCCCATTTTTCTTCGATAGTACTTAGTTCTTTACCGTCAGCCATTATTTTCTCTACAGCCTTCTGATATTCCTTCCTCGTTAATCCATTTGATGCTTCTAAATTCCATTTCCTATTCCGCCGCCCTTGCCTTATCTTCTTGAAACGAACGATTTTTATATTTATATGATTGAAATCTGCGATGAAATACGCAAATATATGAAGTTAGAAGTTGATTGATCGTCGGATTCACGTCACCGTGATTGAGGGTGCGAACGCCTTCGTGTTGGGGGTGTGATCAAAATTCCTATATCATTTATTTTTGGTAGTAGTCTACCGGTTTTGGATATGTGTGCCGGGTAGGTTCTGCATGACATCAACGTTGAAGACATCCCTTCCTTAAATCCCGTTTGAAACGTGAAAATAACCATTGTTGGGCTCTCCGTCCTTTTTCCCTTCCATGCTGCGTGAATTTGTCTCCTATTTTCCTTCAATTCGTTGTTATCAAAAATAAAGGCATTGGTTATATATTCTCTCATATTATCTAAAAAAAAGGGCAAACTGCCGATACGACTGATAGGGACGGATATAATGTGAAGTGGTCGTATTATGTCACACGGAAGTGAGTGCCTCAACTTTAGCTCCACTCATGGCATAATAAATAGAATAATAATACGTTTTATTTACTCAAAGATCGTATAATATTACAAAAACTCCATGTGGACGGCGTATGCACATGATATAAGGCACGACAAATATATTTCGCGCTTTTGAAAGAAATTGTGACTTTATATATTCATTTCCAAACGATCAGATATCAAATTAATGCAAATTTTTTATTTTGTTTAAAATGTTCTCCATCAAAAATGTCACACATTGTCGTAGAGTGTGGCTACAGTTAGTTTCTTCGCACGCATAGCCAGAATCAGCCATTTTGTTCAAACACGAAAACCCGTCAAACTGTGCAAATGTATTAAAACGAAGATCGGGGTAGGAAAAGTCCCCACCGACCTTGTGCTAGTACTTAACATGCGTTTTTATCACTTTTCACTTCACTATTGTCCGCATGAATGTACGCGTATTTTAGATATTTGGCGGGTTTCTATGTTCGAAATTATATGTGTGTGAGCATGTATCTATACCATCATCAGTATTTCAATCCTAGGGTTGGTTTACTGCAGCCTTCCATTCTACTCTATTTAATGCCAAATTCCCTCAATCCGTGATACCTTCTTAAGTTGTCCTATGTACATGTCATATATATATATATATATATATATATATATATATATATATATATATATATAACCATAAACACAGTAATCAACCTGAAGGTCGGTTTAGTAGGTGATGGTAGAGCTCACCCATGTACCAAGCCCGACGGCGTGTGAATATTCACACATCAGGGTAGGGGGGCCAGTTCCTTTCCCTGTGCCGGTTATGGTTTCCCAGGAAGACCTGGTACCCGAAAAATCAACTAGCTTGGGTGGAGCTGCAGGTGCCCAAAGTGCCTTGCCCGGGAATCGAACCCGGGACCCTCCGGTCAGTAGTCCAACGCTCTACCCACTAGACCACCACGACCCGCATATATATATATATATATATATAAATATTATAAAATAAATAAAAGAACGTTCAGCCTGAACAGCCTAAGTGTTTGAAATTGGCTTTATTAACATCGTGGACTGTGGCGCGTCGCGCACGACTACGAATGCCTGTGACATTGTATGTCCGGTATTTCGTCATAACATCTTGTTCCTTAAAGCCCCCAAAATTTCAGAGTGTAAGAGGACGTCTCGGTAGCTTAAGTGGTTAAAGCACTCGGCCGGATATCGAGGGATCCGGGTTCGAATCCCGGTCAAGGCGAATGATTTTTGGTTGCTCTCTGCCTCTCTGTAATGGTTGCATTATAATGCAAACATAGCCGGTGACTCCGTTAAAGTTACTGTTACAGGTTCTTGAAATTTAAGCTAGACCTGGACTTTTAGAAAGATTCAGAACCAAAGAGTTTAACGATGACACTAAAGGAATTATAATGCCCCACACTACTTAGGTTGATCAGACCACAAAGATAAAATAAGGGAGATAGATTGTAACACAGATTGATTCAAATACTCATTCTTCCCCAGAACTATCAGAAATCATAATAGAGTAAGAACCCGAAGTCCATTTAGAAATATTAAAAACATTTAAGTTACAAATCGGAACCAAATTTTAAATTCAAAGATTGTGCATGTGTATGTTTGTTGGTAGTTTGATGGGTTTGCATGTGTGTGAAAGGGTTGGGGAGAAAGGGTTCGTACATGAATGTTTACAATGTTTAGTTTGTGGACTATAGATTTGTGGCTTCTGCATACGGTTTTTTTCTCTAAATTATGGGTGGTGCCCTAACACCCCCCGCCACAACGCCCACTTGCGGCGGCTTGCGGGGTATTGAGAAATACTGTAGATGTAAACACAAATCAAATATTGATTCCTTCCTCCCTCTTTAATTCGTGTCGTATTTTCCTTTTTCTTAAAGAATCATTAGGTACGGGGTTTATTATAAAAATTAATTGCTACCTTTGACAAAAATATGTTGTGTAGACCATAATCATTAAATTTAAAAATCTAAAGTCTATTGAAAAATAAAAAATTTTCATTGTTGATTTAAGGTTAAGGCGAATTAGAAACCACAAAAAAAGGAGATGATATATTTTTAAGATATTCCACAAATTGTCACACAAAAACGGATAAGGAGAAACGAGACAAGAACATTTCCGCTTAATATTATAGTAATGCAGGCTAGAATGGAACCTTCCATCCAGCATCCTCGCCCTCCTCCTTTTGGAACCTTCTCCTCAGTTCCTTCTTTCTTCAAAGGAGGTTTGCCCACTGAAAATTTTGAAATACTTGGGCAGTGTGTATGTGTGTGTGCGTGTGTATATACGAGGTGTGTTCAAACATTAACGGGAATTTTTTCATTTCGCGGGCTTGGAGAGTTCGATGGTTATACTTTCTTTTTGCGTATGGCAAATTTTTTCCAATTTTTTGGGTATGAAACGTGTGGCAGCAAAATTCTTTCCAAAATGACTTTTGCACCACGATAATGCACCAGCTCACACTTCATTGCTTGTTAGTGAATTTTTGGCCAAAAACAATACTGCAACGATGCGGATAGCCCTCCATATTCGCAAGCTATGGCTCCGTGTGACTTTTGCCTATTTCCAAAAATGAAATAACGTTGAAGGGCCGTCGTTTTACAGCCGTTGATGACATTAAAAGCGCATCACTGAAAGAACTAAAGGCTATCTCAAAGATCGAGTTTGAAAAGTGTTTCGGGAATTGGAAGAAGCGCTCGCACAAGTGTATAATCTCCAATGGGGACTGCTTTGAAGGTGACGACATCAATATATAAGAATAAATAAATATTATTGTCCGAAAAGTAAAAATTCCCGTTAATTTGTTAACACACCTCGTGTATATGGGTCGCGGTAGTCCTGGGCTCAGATCTTCCTGGGAAATCATAACCGGCTCAGGAAAGGAATTGTCCCCTCTACCCTGATGTGTGAATTTCACACGCCTAATAGGGTTTAGTACTGGATGAACTCTACCATCACCTACCAAACCGTCCTTCAGGTTGATTACTGTGTTTATAACATTTGGACGGCACAATAGAACACAAAATAAAACAGATAACACGTAAAAGAACACTCACATTGTAGATTATTTGAGGCTTTCAGGAATCGGGCCTACT
>CM073776.1:0-11607 GCA_037158775.1 Hetaerina titia | reverse complement strand
GTTTGATTATTAAAAGTCAGTATGAAGATTTTCCACCAAATTACGCAAGAAACTGTTTTATTTAGTTCCTCCAGATTAATTTAAGAATGTCTGAACGAGGAAATGGAAAGGTTGAAAATTGGAAAATATTTATTTTACTGAATTTTACCTGGGACACACTAGAGAATAGAAAAAGAGATTGCTAATAGATGGTGCTATGCGCTAATAGGTGGTGAGGGGAGAGAATGACTTAGAAAAACTACTACAACAGCTATACTTAACCTACCATACCGATAGAACGTATTAAAGATCCTGTATGCCATTGACTCTACAAAAAAACTTCAGGTAATATATAAAAGTCTTAAACCTACGCTTTCTCCGATTTAAAAATAGTAATACGGAATAACTTATTTACTACTCTAATAAAACTATTTAATTTTCTTTGTTTGCAGCAACAATTATCTATCGGATATATTAAATCGAGCCCCTGGGCCTTGATTGAAGCTTCATTAGGATGCTTCATGCTTCTCTATTGTGAGAGGAAGTAAATGAGTAAAACGCGGTCATTTCGAAACGCTAGATCAATGTTCGAACAGGCCAGATAACCTCATAAAAATATTAAATATAAGACCGAATGGAACTTCCCCGAACGCCGATAAATCAATGTGTCTTCCAGCCCCTGAGCTTTGCAGACGCGGATAAACTGAGAGGGAATCTCGTGCATATTGTATGGAAATCCGCCGGTGTCTCGAAAACCTTTATTTAACGGATTCTCGAGAAACGGAGTTATTGCCAATTTAGCTGTGGATTCAGAAAAGCATAAGCGGTAAAAAATTGCCGCTTGAATATTTCAAATTTTCTCTCCACCCTGGGATGCCGCAAAACCCTCGCCCCAACTGCGTCCTCCTGAGATTTGTGGGCCCAACGGCAAACTAAAATATAAACTTCCGCAATGAAATAAAGAAATGCACGCCGCAAAACATCAAAACTTCGGATCATCTACTCATTTCAATTTTGCCATATAATAATTCATATATTATTTTATAAAATCATTACCTTCATCATGAAATTGGGGATTTCAGATATCGGACTAATACTTTCCCTGCCCGCCTGTTTAATTTCCAATATATCTGGAAGGTCTTTCAACTCGGTTCCTTTTGAAACATAAGTGTACAATAAAGGATGATTTTGTGTGGGTGTTTGTGCGTGAGTAGAAATTGAGATTTAAAAACTATTTATACTGTAATCGACCAGAAGGTCAGTTCGATATGATATGGTCGAGTTTCACCCAGTACTAAGCCTAACGGAGGTGTAAAATTCACACATCATGGAAGAAGGGGCCGAGCCTTTCCCTGTGTCACCTATTGCTTTCCAGGAAGTTCTGGAACACGAAGTACGAGGTCTGTTCAAAGAGTATTGCGAATGTTGAATTTCCGCGGGTAACGTATACTTGATTTTCGGATTTTTTGTGGCGTTATGTTCGTACTTATGTCTCTCACTTATGCCGATAATTTCGGCCATTGCGAATGTTCAGTTAATTGTTGACAGTTGTTTGGCTTGGGCGTGTTTGAGCTTGCCTTCGATTTTTGCTTGTTCCAAAAAATGGATCAAAGGATCTTTATTTCATGGGTCTCTTCTGTTTCGGGAACAAGAAAAAGTCACTGAGGGGCAGATATGGGAAATACGGTGGCTAAGGCATCATCAGTGTGTTGTTTTTGGCTAAAAATTCTCGTACAAGTAACGATGTCTGATCAAGGGCGTTGTAAAGGTGCAAAAGCCAATTTTTGTTCTTCCACAAATCCGGGCGTTTGTGGCGGATTGCTTGGCGCAAATTGCACATAATTTGCTGGTAATATTCCATATTTACCGTTCTACCCTGTGGCAAGCACTCGTGATGAACCAAACCCCGGTAATTGAAGACAACTGTCAGCAAAACTTTCACATTCGACCGAACTTTGCGCGCTATTTTCGGACTTGGCTCGTGTTGCAGCTTCCATTGGAATTACTGAGCTTTAGTTTCCACGTCATACCATAAACATATGGTTTGTCACCAGTTATGACTTTCTGGAGCAAATTTGGGTCGTCTCGGACAGAGTCCAACACCTTATTAGCAATGCTGATGCGTTGCTGTTTTTGGTCGAAATTGAGCAATTTTGATACGAATTTCGGGGCGACCCGTGTCATGCCCAATTCATTGGTAAAAATCGAATGACACATGCCAATCGATATGTTTATATCCTCAGCGACTTCTCTAACAGTGGTTTGACGATTGACCAATACTATTTTCTTCACATAATCAATATTTTCACCTGTTGTTGACGTGCTCGGGCGTCAGGCACGCTCTTCGTCGTTCACATCTTCTCGGCCCTCTGAGAACATTTTGTATCACCGATAAGCATTGCTTCGATCCAAGGTAGCTTCTCAATATGCCACAGTCAATATTCGGAATACGTCAGTACACTTAATTTCGTTTTTCACACAAAAATGTATATGTATGTATGTATATGTATACGAGGTGTGTTAAAAAATTAATGGCAATTTTTTCATTTCGCGGGATTGGAGAGTCCGATGGTCAACTTTTTTTATTATAATGTGTACATGCCCCTGAAGTATGAGAAAACTTTCAGCTGTTTTCATTTTGGACTTTGTCTGCAACAGCCACTAAGATTAGACGTGTCTTATGAGCTCGGCGATTTTCGTTTGTTAAAAGAAATGGATCAAGGCATTTGTATCAAATTTTGCGTAAAAAATTAAAGAAAGTGTAACAAAGTCTTAAAAATGTTAACAAAGGCCGATGGTGAGTCTGCTATGAGTAAGTTAAGAGTTTAGGAGTGGTATAAGCGTTTCCAAAAGGCCATGAAGACCTTGAAAATGACGAACGCCCTGGACGGCCCAGCACATACACAATCGATGAAAACGTGGAAAGAATTAAAGAAATGGCTATGAACGATCGCCGAATCACAATTGGAGAGGTCGCTGATGATTTTGGCATATCAATTGGATCATGTCATGATTTTTTTCCAATTTTTTGGGTATGAAACGCGTGGCAGCAAAATTCTTTCCAAAATGGCTTTTGCACCACGATAATGCACAAGCTCACACTTCATTGCTTGTTCGTGAATTTAAGGCCAAAAAAATTACTGTGACGATGATTCAGGCTCCTTATTCGCCAGATATGGCTCCGTGCGACTTTTTGCTTTCTCCAAAAATTAAGAGAACCTTGAGGGCCGTCGTGTTACAGCCGTAAATGACATTAAAAGCGCGTCGCTGAATGAACTAAAGGCTATCTTAAAGATCGAGTTTGAGAAGTGTTTCGGGGATTGGGAGATACGTCGGCACAACTGCATAATCTCCAATGGGGACTCCTTTGAAGGTTACTACATCAATGTATAAGAATAAACAAATATTATTATCCGAAAAATTCAAATTCTCGTTAATTTTTAACACACCTCGTGCTAGTAGGTTTAGTAGGTCGGTTTCATAGGTGATGGTGGAACTCACCCATGTACCAAGCCCGACGGCGTGTGAATATTCACACATCAGGGTAGGGGGGCCAGTTCCTTTCCCTGTGCCGGTTATGGTTTCCCAGGAAGATCTGGTACCCGAAATATCAACAAGCTTGGGTGGAGCTGCAGATGCCCATAGTGCATCGCCCGGGAATGGAACCCGGGACCCAATATATATATATATATATATATATAGATATATATATATATATATATATATATATATATATATATATTTGTATTCAATCATAAAATCCCGCCATTGCGGCGAACAAATATTAAAATATAAGAACACATAAAAGGAACACTCACACGTTATTTCTTGATAATTTCGATGGAATTGAGCTCCGTCTTGCTCGGAAGATTTGTTAGGACTTACCTGCTAGTGTGTGTGTATGTGTGTATATTAATATTATTAGGTCATCTACCGGTAAGGTAGGATTATGGATGGACACAACTATCAAATAAATATCTTGCGACTCCAAACAAAACCCTAACAAGGAACATTCTCTACATCAGGTCCATCTTTATCTCTGTGTCTTTCCTTCCTCCATTTAATATAGCTTGCCTTTCTTCATAGATTGCGTGGAGCTACAGGTGCCCAGAGTGTCTTACCCGGGAATCGAATCCGGGGCCCTCCAGTTTGTAACCCGACGCTCTACCCCCTGAGCTACCGCTTCCCACTATAAATAATGATATATTTATTATTATTATTAGGTAAACTACTGGGTAAGGTAGGTTTTCGGATGCACACAACTAACAAATAAACATTTTGTAATTCCAAACAAAAGCCAATACAGCAACCTAATCTACATAAGGTCTCTCTTCATCTCTGTATACTTCATTCATCCCGTCCAACATCCCTATCCTGTTCCTTCCCCTCCCTTGTTTGCCTAACATTCTCCCCTCTATTACCTTCTTCAACATCCCACTGCCGCTAAATACGCCTTTCATCTATTTTTCCTGCCTCCATAGGATTTACCTCAACAAACCCCTCCTCACCCACCATATCTAGTACTTCCTTATTTGTTATCCTTTCAGTCCATTTAATCTTTCCCATTTTCTCCACACCCACATTTCAAAATCCTCCAATCTACATCTATCCACATGCTTCAGCGACCAAGTTTCCGCACCGTATATAGCTCGCTCCATATGAGAGTTTTTACGAGTCTTTTCTTAACCTCCCTACTCAACGTCCCTGTCATCAACTCCGTCCTCCTTGAGAAAGCCTCCTTGCCTAGCGCAATTCTTCTCCTTGCGTCCCTACCACTTTGACCGTATTGGTCCAAAACACTTCCGAGATATGTAAAATGTTCTACCTGCTCTATTTTTTCCCTGCCTATTTTAATATTTAGCTTAGCCTTGTTCTTTCTGGAAAATCGCATAACGTTTGCTTTTATATAAATTGATTCTCATCCCATATCTATTGCAGTGAACCTCCAATTCAGTCAACAGTGCTTGCAACCCCTTGGCTGACTGAGCAACTAATGCTTGGTCATCAGCAAACCTAACCGATTTTACGAATTCCCCTCCAACTCTCATTCCTACTTCCAGTTCTTCCCATGCCTCTTTAATCATTTCCTCCACGCATACGTTGAACAGCACTGGTCACAATGGGCAACCCTACCTTACACCTCTTCCTAACACTGCCCATCTGGACCCTCCGTTCCCCACTCGCACCTGAGTAGTCTGAGACAAGCACAGATTGCGGATCTGTCACCTGTCCCTCCAATCCATCCCTATCCTCTGCAATACACGCATTCATTTTTCCCAATTCACTCTATTAAACGCTTTTTCGAAATCTACAAATCAGGCATAAACGTCCGAAGTGTATTCTATATTCCTCTCGATTAGTAATCTCATTAATGCAATGGCATAACGCGTACCTCTTCCTTTCCTAAACCCAAACTGATCATCCCCTACGTAATCATTTGCCTTACTCTCTATCCTTTTGTTGATGATCCTGAAAATAACTTTATCTACGTGGGATATCAAACTTATTGTTCTGTAATCCTCACATGATGTTGCTTTTGCCTTCTTTGGAATAGTAACTAACACCGATCTCACAAAATTTCTGGCCAGATTCCTTCCTCGTAGATACAACTAATCAGTCCATATAGAGTCTCCTTCCCACATTTCCCTAAACATTTCAACAATTCTACAGGGACGTTGTCCACCCCCACGGCCTTATTTGCTTTCACCTCCTTTAATTCTCTATCTATTTCATCGTCGAGTATGCCTGGACCTAAGCTATCTTCTTCTACGTCATGTTCCTTTCCTGTGTCTAACTTTTTCGGCCTAAGTTGTCTACCATACAGGGTTTCTATATATTCCATCCATCTCTCTTTGATTGTTTCTGGTTCAACTATTATCTTACCCCGCTTATATTTAACTTTTATTACAATTCTTACCTTCTTACTTCCCAATAACAACTGAACTTTATGGATACTTAATTTTCATGGATTGCAATACTTTCCATGGCTATTATCTTCCTTCGCTTGCCGTCGCATTCCAATCCCCCATCACTAACAAATGTTTCCCTGCAGAAACCCACGCGGTTATGTCCTCTTAACTCATCGTACATCCTATCGACTTCTTCCTCCTTATGGTTACTCGGTGGCAAGTATACCTGAACAATGACCAAGTTCGTCGGCTCTGCTTTAATCTCCACGAGTAAAATTCTATCAGTTGCTTGCTCTATGTTGACTACGCTTCTTTCTACCCCTTTATTTAAAATTACGGCAACCCCTCGTTGGCTCTCGTCCCCGCAGCTGTATATCACTCTATAATTATCACTCCAGTAATCCCCGCTATCCTTCCATCTCACCTCGCAGAGACCTGAAACATCTATATTACCTCTTTCCATCTCTCGCTTAATATTTTCTAATTTGCCTCTCCTCAACATTGTCCTGACGTTCCAGGTTCCTATTCTAACTACTTTCGTCTTCTTCTGCGTCTTCTGTCCCTCTGCTGTTATTTCTATCCCGCAAGGGTTTCGTGGGATGACGACCGCGAAAGCCTTGCCTCCCCCTATGCTGGGCACGACACACGGCCCCTTGGGCTGGGTCCCGCAGTTTCAAGGATACCATTTATTTATATTGTCCATCATTATTTTCTTGGGAATAATTATTAAGGTGGTTTCCCGTCCTTTCCTCAATAGTATTTTTAGCGTGACACCATCGCTTAATGGCCGCCCCACTGGGGTCAGACGCCTTTGCAGCCGCCTCACAGATGAACAGACACTGCGTGGACTACCTTTTGTCAGACTCCTAACCTTCGACCTATCTGGCACGGGTAACCTAACCAGGAGAAATTATTATTGCTCCAGCCAGCACAGCTCTAGGGGTTATCGCAACGTACGAACCATTCCAACACGACAAGGTTGTAGTCCATGGGAAGGTATATACTGATACTGACCCAACTGGTCTACAGTTTCTTCACTGGTTAATCGTCGGTCTGTGTTAAGCAGTGTCCTCACTCTGTCCACATTCGTGTCGGTTCTTGCCGTCGACAGCCGTCCGGAGCGATGGTCGTCTTCAACGAGCTCCCTACCCTCTTTAAACAACTTGTGCCACTCAAATACTGTGAAACGGCTTAAGGCAGTGTCCCATAAGCCTGATCGGTCATATCGAGAGTCTCAGTTGCCGTCTTCTCGATTTTATTACAAAACTTCACGGAAAAACGTTGCTCTGAATTCAGATTCATTTTGTTTTTCGACCCGGACAAAAAACTTGCTTTACTAAAAACGTCGTCCTCCCAACAAAAACATCCCTCAGGCGACTATGATTGGTGTCGATCTGTTGCTAAGAGCCCCTCTCCACTTTAACGTGCCAGACAGACCACATATATGCATATAACTTTTGGACGGCACATTAGAAAACCGAATAAAACAGATAAAACGTAAAAGAACCCTCAGACCTGAAGAAGGCCACGGAGTAGGCCGAAAGCTCAAATAATCTAGAGTGTGCTTTTACGGGTTATCTGTTTTATTCTGTGTTCTATTGTGCCGTCCAAAAGTTATATTGCTCTCGTGAGAGATTCCACATCATCGATATTTTTTTTATTAGGTAATCTACCGGTTAAGGTAGGTTTTTGGATGCACACAACTATCAAATAAATATTTTGTAACTCCAAACAAAACCCAATCCAGCAACCTAAACTACATCAGGTCCCTCTTCATCTCTGTGTACTTCTTTCCTGCCTTCATCCCATTCAACATCCCTATCCTGTTCCTACCCTTTCCTCGCTTGCCCAACATTCTCCCCTCTATTACCTTCTTCAACATTCCTCTACCGCTTAACACGCCTTTCATCCATTTTTCTTGCCTCCATAGGATTTCTCTCAACAAACCCCTCTCCTCACCCACCATCTCCAGTACTTCCTCATTTGTTTTCCTTTCGGTCCAATTCACCTTCTCCATCCTTCTCCACACTCACATTTCAAAAGCCTCCATTCTACGTCTATCCTCCTGCTTCAGTGACCACGTTTCCGCACCATACATAGCTACGCTCCATATCAGAGTTTTTACGAGTCTTGTCTTAGCATCTCTACTCAACGTCCACGTCATCAACTCCCTCCTCCTTGAGAAAGCCTCCTTGCCTAGCGCAATTCTTCTCCTTACGTCCCTACTACTTTGACCGTATTGGTCCAAAACACTTCCGAGATATGTAAACTGTTCTACCTGCTCTACTTTTTCCCCGCCTATTTTAATATTTAGCTTAGCCTTTTTCTTTGTGGAAAATTGCATAACCTTTGTTTTATTAATATTGATTCTCATCCCGTATTTATCGCACTGAACCTCGTATTCACTCAGCAATTCTTGCAACCCCTTGGCTGACTGAGCAACTAATGCTTGGTCATAAGCAAACCTAACCGATTTTACGAATTCCCCTCCGACTCTCATTCCTACTTCCAGTCCTTCCCATCCCTCTTTAATCATTTCCTCTACATATACGTTGAACAGTACCGGTGACAATGGGCAACCCTTCCTTACACCTCTTCCTAACACTTCCCATCCGGACTCTCCGTTCCCCACTCGCACCTGAGCAGTCTGAGACATGCACAGGTGGCGGATCAGTCTCCTGTCCCTCCAATCTATTCCTATTTTCTGCAATACACGCATTAATTTTTCCCAATTCACTCTATCAAACGCTTTTTCGAAATCTACAAAACATCAAAAACGTCCTGATTGTATTCTATATTCCTCTCGATTAGTGATCTCATTACTGCAATGGCCTCACGCGTACCTCTTCATTTCCTAAACCCAAACTGATCATTCCCAAAGTAATCATTTGCCTCACTCTCTATCCTTTTGTTGATGATCCTGAGAATAACTTTAGCTGCGTGGGATATCAAACTTATTTTTCTGTAATCCTCACATGACGCAGACTTTGCCTTTTTTGGAATAGAAACTAACACCGATATCACAAAATCTTCCGGCCAGATTCCTTCCTCATAGATACTACGAATCAGTCCATATAGTATTTTTCCCACGTTTTCGTAAACCTTTCAACAATTCTGCAAGAATATTTCAACCCCCACGACCTTATTTCCTTTAATCTCCTTTAATGCCTTTTCTATTTCATTGTCTTGTATGCCTGGACCTAAGCCATCTTCTTCCACGTCATGTTCCTTTTCTATGTCTAACCTTGTCGGCCTAAGTTCTTTACCATACAGTGTTTCTATATATTCCTTCCATCTCTCTGGGATTTTTCCTGGTTCAACTATTATCTTACCCCACTTATCTTTCACTGTTAGCACAGATCTTGCCTTCTTACTTCCCGATAATAACTTAACCTTGCTGTATAGAGCACCAATTTCACCCTTCTTCTGTAAATTTTCCATATCCTCGCATGGCGTTTTCCACCATTCTTCTTTGGCATAATTTGTGGCCCTTCTCAATTTATTGTTTAACTTTTTGTACTTCATTTTACCTAACTCTGTGTTTACATTTTTCCATCTTCCCCTCTCATCCATCTTTGCAATCATTTCATCCGTTACCCATGGTTTCCTTATCCTTTTCCCGTTAACGGTTCCTATAGTGTCTTTATATATATATATATATATATATATATATATATATATATATATATATATATATATATATATATATATATGTATGATTTCTTCGAAGTAACACGGAAGTGTTGAATAAAAAATTTAGACAGTAACACACAGCACGAGAACACATAAAAAGAACACTCACAATAATATCTTGATAATTTCGACGGACTCGACCTCCGTCTTCTTCGGAAGATAAGATATGACTAAGGAAAAGGGTACGCGGTGCAGAGAGAGTATGGGAAGAGGGAGAGGGGAAAAAAAGGTAGTGGGGGAGGGGTGAAGTAGGGGTATATGGAGGGGGTGAAAGCGGAGCGGGGAACAGGTGGTGGGAGAGGGGTGAAGGAGGAGGTTATGGAGGGGGAAAGGGAGGCCAGAGGGGAGCGAAGATGGAATAAGGAGGATGCGGAAATAGTAACAAGCGACACAGAAAACTAACAATTCATCCACAGATCCCACAACACCCATGACCAAGGCATCAACTCACCAAGTCATCATAAGGGCTTGACAAGTCAAAACACAGGACAGAGATGACAAAATGTATGCGGATGAATAAATTGTCCCACATCCTCGCAAGAAACAAATCCACCTCCATCCATCTCAGCACCGCACCTTTATTTAGTGATCGACATTGAGACCCGGATATTGATAGGCTTTACACAGCCATATAAATGCCAATTCCATTGTTTTTAATTTTATAAGGTTATCGGATGGGGGAAGGGATGCTAGCACGGAAAAATTGTAACAGTCGTTGAAGGGGGTGTTTTGGTGGGAGGCATGTTTTGGGATGGGAAGACCCGCGGACAGGGAGAAGGGATTACATGAGTCGCGATGATTGTTCACCCTGAGGTTCAGGGTGTAGAGCACTGGCCTATGTATAATGCCAGGCAGAGTTTGCAAATCAAAAGATAGATTACATTCTGAGATGTGCATGAGGAGTGGGGGAAGGGCGGGAGAGAGCTAAAAGGTGGGACGGAGAGGGGTGGAGTGGTGAAAATAGGACAAGTTTTGCATCTAGCTCGCAAGCAAGGAGTAGATGTGATTCTGGGGGTGGGAGGGGATTTGGAAAGAGACTTTGTGGATTTGGGGCAAATCTGATAGGTTGGCGGGGCGTTTGAAAGTAACAGAAGGGCATTTAGGAAGAAGGTTGGACGAAACATTGTGATTTTTGAATATGGGGAACAGGTCTTTGAGGATGAATGAACTCTGCCCAGCATTTTATATAGGCCAGTGCTCTACACCCCTGAACCTCAGGGTGATCAATCATCGCGCCTCATGTAATCCCTCCTCCCCGTCCGCGGGTCTTCCCATCCCAAAACATGCCTCCCACCACAACACCCCCTTCAACGACTGTTACAATGTTTCCGTTCTAGCATCCCTTCCCCCATCCGATAACCCTATAAAATTAAAAACAATCGAATTGGCATTTATATGGCTGTGTAAAGCCTATCAATATCCGGGTCTCAATGTCGTTCACTAAATGGGGGGGTGGGGCTGAGATGGATGGAGGTGGATTTGTTTTTTTGCGAGGTAATGGGAAAATTTATTCATCCGCATACATTTTGTCATCTTTGTCCTGTGTTTTGACTTGTCAAGCCCTTATGATGACTTGGTGAGTTGATGCCTTGGTCATGGGTGTTGTGGGATCTGTGGATGAATTCTTAGTTTTCTGTGTCGCTTGTTACTATTTCGGCATCCTCCTTATTTCATCTCCGCTCCCCTCTGGCCTCCCTTTCCCCCTCCATAACCTCCTCCTTCACCCCTCTCCCACCATCTGTTCCCACGCTCCGCTTTCTCCCCCCTCAATATACCCCTACTTCACCCCTCCCCCACTACCTTTTTTTCCCCTCTCCCTCTTCCCATACTCTCTCAGCACCGCGTACCTATTTCCTTAGTCATATCTTATCTTCCGAAGAAGACGGAGCTCGAGTCCGTCGAAATTATCAAGATATTATTATTAGTGTTCTTTTTATGTGTTCTCGTGCTGTTGTGTTACTGTCTAAGTTATATATATATGTATATATATATATATATATATATATATATATATATATATATATAT
>CM073775.1:109080422-109128009 GCA_037158775.1 Hetaerina titia | reverse complement strand
TCTCCATTTGATAGAATTTATTTTACGACCGAGTTTTGATGTATTACATCATCATCAGGTAATAAATTAAATTGTGTGCTGTCTATATGTAAGATTCCGGAAGGAGGGGAAGGACAAAGCTTGCCACCAATATAACCAGCTCCTTGCAAGTGGAACGGACCATGGAAACCTGAAAGTGGTGCAAAATCCATTTCATCGACAACGCATCGCACCAGTTAGCCAGCAATGCACTCCCAAAGGACAAATTTAGAGTCTCTTTTTACACCCCCTTCAACACATCGAAACTCCCGTGCAAAAACAAAGATGCCATTGACAATAGACTGGCAAGGAAGAGTGGTGTGTATGCGATACAGTGTGAGTGTGAAGTGATATGTGGGCCAAACGGGTAGGAATTTCTCCACCCGAATCAAAGAACATGCGAAGTGCATGATCTTAGGCTACCCCACATCAATGATCGCAAAACACTTACTCGAGACCAACCACATCTGTGAATTAAAATTACTAGTGCTACATGTGTCTGATGTAAGCAAAAAATTAGATGTGTTAGAACAATTGGAAAGTGTCCAACGAATAAAGAAGAAAATCCCCCTCCTCAATGACTTGCAGTTCATTTCCATCTCCCCCCTCCTTTCTATCACCTTTTGTGTTGTATAAACATTGACCACACGTGACACATAACCCCTGTTCCCTGAGTGCCCGCCAATGTGTGATTTAAGAAAGGGGTATTCACCTTCCAGAAGGGCCTAATCCCCTGGCCAGGTCTCCAGCCCTTGGCCCGCCTACTGGTGGCATCCCGGCTGCCATTGGTTTATTGGGGTCTGCCGCCATTCACCCAAGTGGACCACTTCGCACCTTAAGATTATGTGCTCTGTTTTTAACATTGTTGATTCACTGTTTTTTGCTATCCTTTGTAATGCCTCCCTTCCCCCTGTTCCGCCTTTCTTTTCCCGTTTCCTCCCTCTCTCTCCCTCCCTCCCTGCATTTCCTACCACGTCCACTCCCCTCCTTTCGGAATCTTACATATAGACGGCACACAACTTCATTTTGTTACCTGATGATGATGTAATACATCAAAACCTAGTCGTAAAATAAATTCTATCAAATGGAAAAGTGCTACCATCTATTATTCACTGTGAGGGAAGTTATGAAATCCATCTCTGACCACTCCTAGGCATTGGCATTAGGAAGAATACATTTAATACTTGTCTGCATGAAGAACTAGAAAAACCACCTACAATGTCTCAATTTCCACTGTTGTCACTCTTTGGTTTTTCAATCCACTTATCATACCTGTATTTTCTCTCTATTTGTGATACTGCATGTGGAATAGTGCTCCCTTTGCTACTGTAGCTAAATGCATAAGCTCTTCACCACTCCATTGACTATGCATGGCTAGTGAGTGACTGCCGAATATATCATTTCCTTTCATCATCATGCCAATTCATTCCTCAGTTTGAAGCAAAACAAGAGTTAGACAGTCAATGCTTTATTTTAACATCAATGAATGCTTACTTCTTTGACAACCTACATCATGCAAAATGGGCATTAAAGAACCAACTGAATAAGAATAAATTTAATTAACCATTCTTACATCATATAATGAAATTATTTTTTAATATTACTTAGCTTTATTCGTTGCACAAATACTCCAGGGAATGTAACAAATGAAAATCATGCCAATGAAATTTCTACTGAACAACTTATGTACTAAATGTAAAAGGATGTATCAAGAATGCTAAAAAACTTCTTTTAGTATTTTAATCAATAAATTACCTTTCCAAACTTTATGGAAAGTTAATACACTTTTTATATGCTTCAATTTTAAAAACACTTTACACACATAGTATCAATAATATTTCTGCAGAGTTCAAACAAAAATACTTTATAAAAATACTTTATCACTCATTGAAGGCCACAATGGAAATTGGTGTAATATCACAGTATAAAATCATATTTCAAGTGTCTAAGAAGAAAAGGAAAGACATTACACAATGCCATTTGGGGTTTTGTAAATATTGTCAACAATTCCACTGCTGGTAGAATACAGTAACAATAACTACCAGAAATAGGAAAATCGGTGCCATCGTTTCTTCAACATAATTGTTCAAGTCACACCCAACAACATACACAGAAAAAGGCACCAAGGATTCAAGTCCATACAAGTTGAACTTAGTCACATTGTATTACTCCAGATTTTGGCATCAAATGCACAAACACATTTCCAATATCCACTTTAAATAATTTGATCCCAATACTTGAGTGGATGAGCACCTCACATTTGATGGCAATTCTACCTGAAAGAAAACCTGAAAATGAATCCTAACATTATATTAAGTCATCGCAAGGTACATGTATTATACAAAATGAGATAATAGAGAAAAACTACCGAAGGATATTCATAACTTTGGAAGGTATTTAGTAATACAAACATTAACAACAAGAACATCAGAGTTGCTGAAGTTTAAAAGTCCTATCTTAAAGTTTAAAGGTGCCTTGCCTCCAGTGGCCATAAGCATGTGCACATAACCTATTTTTCCCACTTGACCTTGAGAAGCTGATTCCCAAGGAGATACATGGTCCATTTTGAAAGTAATGCACATGATTTCATTGTGATTCATGGCAACCCAGTAAAACTAGTCGGGAAACGCGGTGGGGTGTCTACCCTTCCAACCCAGGTGGTTGCAAATTTGCTCCCGCAGTCGGAACAGAAAGATGTGCCTCCACGTGAAGTGTGTTTTTTGACTTTGTGCCATGGTGCGTTGCATTGCATTGGAGATGGACATGAACCCCTGCATCATGTCCTTCATCGCTACCAACTTCCTGGTCCGGAGCACCACCCAATCAGTGGTCCCCCAGCCCCCTTAAGGTACTGATTTGGCTCCGTGAGACTTTTTGTTGTTTCCCCGACTGAAGAGAGAGAGATGAAAGGAAAGCATTGGAAAACCAAGGAAAACATCCAAAAGCATGTTACCCAACACACATGAGAGACATTCCTGTCAAGAGGAGTTTCAGGGTGCCTTCCAGACACATCTCCAGAAGTGTTTTATTTGTGCAGGGGGATAGTATTTTGAAGAATTGAAAGCATTTGCAAAAGCACATTTACATTTATATTTTTTTATATATATAAAAAATATAGTATTTTATATATACATATATATGTATAAATATACATATACATATATATATATATATATATATATATATATATATACTACCTTGATCAAAAAGTTCCCGGAATAACCACCGTGTGGCACTCCCATCGTTCCGATTTGAGTTCTGTTTTTTTTGTTAAATTGGTACATCTGTTGTTGATATTCCCTTTAAATCTTAGTGTCATCACTTGACATTTGCAAAAGTTACGTAGCCAAGAGTACATCTATCTCTGTGTGTGTTGGCGATTTTTTACAATTGCAGAAATGGATTTAAATTTGCAACAACGAACTTGTATTAAATTTTGCGTAAAAAACGGATTTAGTGGCGCACGGACGTTGGAAATGTTGGAAAAGTGTTTCGGCAACGATTCTCTAAAAAAAACGGTTGTTTACCAGTGGCACGAGCGGTTCAGAAGTGGTCGTGAGTCAATCGAAGATGATGAACGCAGTGGCAGACCATCGACATCGAAAGTCGGTGAAAAAATTGATAAAGTAAAAGAAATGTTGGTCAATAACCACAAATTAACCATCAGAGAAATAGCGGAGGACTTGAACATTGCCTATGGATCCGCCCAAGACATTGTGGTTAATGATTTGGGTTTCCGTCGTGTAGCAGCAAAGTTCGTGCCAAAAGACCTCAATTTCATGCAAAAAAGAGACCGTGTTGACGTCGCAAAAGACATGATTTGCAAGGCTGAATCCGATCCCACATTCATCAAAAGGATCATTACTGGAGACGAGACGTGGGTTAATGAGTACGACATGCAATCCAGACATCAGGCAAGTGAATGGCGTTCACCAAATGAGCCGAGACCAAAAAAACCACGTCGTTTTCAGTCAAAAAAGAAGGAGATGCTGACGGTTTTCATGGATTAAAACGGTGTAGTGCATCATGAATTTTTGCCAGAAGGCCAGACAGTAAACAAAGAGTATTATTTGGGCGTTATGAGACGTTTGCATGAAGCAATTCGCCGAAAGAGACCAGAAATCGTCGCACAGTGCGTCGAGCCCGTCGCACAGTGCTATCATTATTCGTAATTTTTTGACAAAAAATGCAACAAATACCATCCAACAGCCACCGAATTCACCTGATTTGGCTCCCTGTGACTTCTTTCTGTTCAATCGAGTTAAAAAACCATTACGGGGAACGCGTTTTAGCAGCCGAGAGGAAGTAATGGAAAAATCGCAGGAAGCACTGATGGACATACCGAAAACCGAATATAAAAAATGTTTCGAGGATTGGATCAAGCGCTGGCATAAGTTTGTTGCAGTCGATGGGGATTACTTTGAAGGGGACAATATAGATTTAGATGAATAAACTTGTATTTTTAATTTTCTGAATAAATTCCGGGAATTTTTTGATCAAGGTAGTATTCCTTCCATCTCTCTTGGATTTTTTCAGGTTCAACTATCATCTTACCCCACTTATCTTTAACTGTTAGCACAGATCTTGCCTTCCTACTTCCCGATAATCACTTCACCTTGCTGTATAGCGCACCAATTTCATACTTCCTCTGTAAACTTTTCATATCCTCGCATTGCGTTTTCAACCATTCTTCTTTTGCTTTATTTGTGGTCCTTCTCAATTTATTGTTTAACTCTTTGTACTTCATTTTACCTATCTCTGTGTTTACATGCTTCCATCTTCTTCTCTCCTCCATCTTTGCAATCATCTCATCTGTTACCCATGGTTTCCTTATCCTTTACCCGTTAATGGTTCCTATTGTGTCTTTTGCAGCTTTCGTAATCACTGTCTTGATTCTTTCCCATTTTTCTTCGATAGTACCCAGTTCTTTACCGTCATCCATCATTTTCTCTACAGCCTGCTAATACTCCTCCCTTATTAATCCATTTAATGCTTCTATATTCCAATTCCTAACTCGCCACCTCCACCTTATCTTCTTGAAACGAACATTACATTTCATAACAACTAAATTGTGGTCAGAGTCCGCATCTGCTCCTGGGAAACGGTGCGAATTTATCACACTGTTCCTAAACCTGTACCTAAGCATAATATAATCTAACTGATACCTTTCTGAGTCACCTGGCATTTTCCATGTATACCAACACCTTTTGTGGTGCCTAAACCATGTGTTGGTGATGACTAACCCCTGTCTCCTGCAGAATTCAATTGCTTTCTCCCCGCGTTCATTCCTCATGCCTAACCCATAGTCCCCCACCTCACCACCATCTCTTCCTTCGCCTACCGTCGCATTCCAATCCCCCTTCACTATCAAATTTTTCCCTGCAGGAACACTCGCGATGATATCCTCTAACTCATCATACATCCTATCGACTTCTTCCTCCTTGTGGTTGCTCGGTGGCATGTATACCTGAATAATGACCAAGTTCGTCGGCTCTGCTTTAATCTCTACGAGTAAAATTCTATCTGTCGCTTGCTCTATGTCGACTATGCTTCTTCCTACCCCTTTATTTAAAATTACGGCAACCCCTTGTATGCTCTCGTCCCCGCTGCCGTATATTACTCTATAATTGTCACTCCAGTAATCCACCCCACTATGCTTCCATCTCACCTTGCTTAGACATAAAACATCTATATTACCTTTTTCCATCTCTCGCTTAATATTCTCTAATTTGCCTGTCCTCAACCTTGTCCTGACGTTCCATGTTCATATATACATATACACACACACACACATTTATATATATATGCCCGCTCGGCCTCAGATTCGGGGTCCAGATGGGTATATACAGGTGGGTATATACATGTATGTGGGACGAAGCCTGAGAAAGGTCAGTCGATCGAGATTTGAGATCCTGGAAGTGTGCCTCCAGATCTCTTGTTAGAAGTTCCGTCGGGTTCCTACCGTGGACCTATGTCTTCGAGATCAGCGAGCCCTGTGTTTAGTCCTCTGCACACCCGTGCAAAAAATAAGCAGAACCAACCAAGCACCTCAAAGGCCGCAGAACGGTCCCCGCCATGCCACGTGCCGTCCCCAATCCTTAGCATGGGGGAGAGCGACCCCCCAGGATGGGCACTAGCCATTACAACCAGGCTAGCCGAACTCACGCTGGGTATGTCTGAGACAAGGAACAATCTAAACCAATTGCAGCAAGCCACGCAGGAGCTGCAGATGTCGCAGCAGTGGCAGCCCTCACCCAGTCAGGCCCGGCCAGCAACTCCCGTGATCCAGCCCCCGGAGGAGTTTACTTTTGCTTCCTTGCAGATGCAGGGCCATCAACATGGATCGAGCCCCCGGAAGATGACCAGGAGGTCCTATGCCTGTGCCAGCAGGTCAAGAATGGCAGATCCTTGCAGCGATTGACCAAAAGAGACCTCCATGAGCTCGACGCCATGTTGGGGGTAGCCACTGACTGGCCAACCTTGCCGCAAACGGCTAGGAACATTGTGTACAGTCGGATAACGGTGTGTGAATATTCACACACATCAGGGTAGAGGGGCCAAACTCAATCTTTGAGATAGCCTTTAGTTCCTTCAGGGATGCGCTTTTAATGTCATTTACAGCTGTAAAACGACAGCCTTTCAAGGTTCTCTCAATTTTTGGAAATAGGAAAAAGTCACACGGAGCCATATCTGGCGACTATGGAGCCTAGGGCATTGTTACAGTATTGTTTTTAGCCAAAAATTCACGAACTAGCAATGAAGTGTGAGCTGGTGCATTATCGTGGAATAGTTTTTCCACAGATCCAGGCATTTTTTTGGATTGCTTCATGCAATTGGCGTTGAACTTGTAGGTAGTACTTCTTATTGACCGTTTGACCTGGCGGCAGGAATTCATGATTCGCTATGCCATTAAAATCGAAGGACACAGTGAGCATAACCTTCATGTTCGATCACATTTGTCGAGCCTTTTTGCGAGCCAGAATGCCTCTATTGGGATGATTGAGCCTTAGTTTCAATGTCACATCCATAAACCCATGTTTTGTCACCTGTTATAATAGTTTCAGTAATTTTGCATCGTCGTTTACTTCATTTTCCATTCGCTGCTGTTTTTGTTCAAAATTCAACAATTTTGGAACGAATTTTGCTGTCACGCGTTTCATACCCAAAAAATTGGAAAAAATGTCATGGCATGATCCAATCGATATGCCAACATCATCAGCGACCTCTCTAATTGTGATTCGGCGATCGTTCATAACCATTTCTTTTACTTTTTTCATCGATTGTTGATGTGTTGAGGCGTCCAGCACATTCGTCATCTTCAAGGTCTTCACGGCCTTCTTGGAAATGCTTATACCACTTGTAAACCCTTTATTTACTCACTTTGTTAACATTTCACACACTTTATTTCATTTTTTATCCAAAATTTGATACAAATTCTTTAATCCATTTCTTTTAACAAACGAAAATCACCTAGCTCATTAAACACATCTAACCTTAGTGGCTGTCACAGACAAAGTCCACAATGAAAACAGCTGAAAGTTTTATCATTCTTCAGGGGCATGTATACCAAAATAATGAAAAAAAAGTTTGATAATCGGACTCTCGAAGCCCACGAAACGAAAAAATTCTTGTTATGTTTTGAACACACCTTGTATCATATCAAGATAGGTCCCTCACCTAAGATAGGGATCTTCTGAAAGAGGATACCAAAGCAAGCTTAAATGTATTCCTATAGGTAACAGCAGAAGAGAATGAATTGCCCGGCCACAACCCAATAGAAGGCCATCTCATACTGCTATTTTGTGAAAATATAATCAGCGACTTGGAAATCAAGCCCCGGCTTGTATGCCAGTCAGAAACTCCACAATCCTCAACAAGTGTTAACTCCAAAACAGCAGGCTAAATGTCATGTAGAGATCACACAAAACTGTTTCATCATACCATGTGTATGAGGCATTGACCTAATAAGGAAGAGGTAATGCATGCCAGAAATTTATTTGATGATAATTCTGAGTCGCATTTTTATAATATTTTGAAGAGTCGGCAAAAATAAATGTCTCTAGACAGCTTTCTAGTAAAAAAGGAATTAGCTATGTATCATAAAAAATAAACTATTTTTTATTATTTTTTGCTCTTACAAATCTAGTTTGCATTCTTAGTTGCTTCATTCTAAAATAGAGTAAAATATGAGCACAATCCACAATCCGAAACAATGTATATGTAATTTTCTTTGAATAAACCTTGTGCATAACTTGTCCATAATTTTTTTTTTCAGCATGGAACACAACATCATATTCTACATCAATTTATATGAGAAAAGTTGTATCACCAAATGAGTGTTTCACTTTAAAAGAAAGATCATGGAATGGATTATGCTTATATTACGAGATCCCACTGTATTTCATCTCTCACTTTATATCCTCTAATTTTCCTGTCCTCACAGGAGCATTGCCCTAACATTCCAAGTTCCTACTCAAACTAGTTCACTCATTCCATGTCTTCTGTCCTGCTGTCAGGTTGGCTTGGTAAACATTTTGTGAGATGGAGATAGTAGAAGCCTTCACTCTTCCACTGCAGGGTCAAACACAAGGGTCAGTGAGTTAAAATTCATTGTTGCCTAGACTCAAACCCTGATCCATGTCCATCGTAGAAATCTTGACATTAATAAGAGAGGAGGTTTTCCATTGCCTTCCTCAATAATGTTTTTAATGCGATACCATCATTCAATGGCCACCCTACTGTGGTCAGACGTCTTTGAAGCCACCTCACTAAGGAACAGATGCTGTACAGACTACCTTTCGCCTGGCTCCTAACATTTGACCTATCTGGCATGGGTGACCATACCAGGACCAATTACACAGGCCAACAGTGGTTTTGGTGCCGGAGCTTTTAATGCTGATTTAAAGAACAATTGGGGTGCTGAATCCAATTATGACACTAGTTTTTTCCTATCAGCTATAGTTTTCAAGATATAGATATGTTGTTACTTACGTAAAAAAATCTTCTACATGATAACTCAAATTCTTCCTTAGATGTATCTGGTAACGTCTGAAATATTGGGATCAGTATTTCTTCTGAATGGGGTAGCGGGCGTCTAGCTGAAGGCAAATCTGGATATGTCCACTTGTGGCGATTTTTTCGATTAATTCCCGAAACATTTACTATGCAAAAATAACAGTCGTCAATATGGCTCACAGGTTCTCTCCACACAATTGGCACACCAAATTTTAGACTTTTCCTTTGTCCTGTTGTCCATTGCCGCAGATTTTCAGTACATGTTTTACACACAAAATGTGGTGCCCATGTTTTATCTTGGTCACCAAGTTTAACACCAAAATATCCCAAGTATGCACGTTTCACAAAGTCTGTAATATTTTTCCTATTTTCTTTTACCATATATTCCCATGTATACTTATAGATTTATTTAACTTTGAAAATTATTTTCCGGAATATATCAAATATTAAAACAACTAATCGTAAGATGTGCCATATCTAAAAAAGTAGAGCTGTTAAATAAAAACGGATTTCATATTTGGATTCAGCTCTACAAATATAGTTAAAATCAACACAAAGATTCCCGGCACCAAAAAAACATTTTTTTTTTGTACGCCTATGTTATCTTTACTCCAGGCAGCACATCTCTAGGGTTCACTGGAAAGCACAAGCGAATCTACCAAATCTCGGTTGTCCATTGGGATGGTATGGCAAGATATGACATTCAAAATTAAAATTATAATTTTTAAAAAATTAAAACTTTTTTAGAAAATTAAGTTACTAATTTAAGATAATGTACTATGACATTACCAATTTCTGAAGAACATACATATTTGAAGAAAAATTTGTACGGAAGAAATCAATAGGAAATCCCAGAGCTGCTTTCTTCAAAAAACATGGACCATGAGGTGGACTTCAGATCATATGCTAGCCAGAAGGAAGTAGCAGAGAACAGAGGCTATTGCAACAAGGCACTGCCTTTCGTGTTTGATTGATGATGAAGTTAATATATCAGTGTATCAAAATATTGATTTGTAAAAACATAAATGTAATATGGAAAGAAAATAATGCATAAATGAAAAACTTTCAACATCAATGTTAAAAACTTTTGCCCAGATTTTTCTTTATGCTTATTTCAATCCTAGTCTTAACTTTCATATTGGATTTACCAAGAATTTTCCAATGTACAGGTAACATATGCATAAGTGTTGTCTGCAAAATCCACTTCATCTATGCATGGAATATAATGATGATTATCCAAACAAAATAGCTGGTACTGGACATTCTGAATATATTGTTACCACCTAAACCCACATTATTTCATGGAATATATCACTGAAAAAAATTCAAGCATTTGCACCCAAAAATGAAACTATAGTCTCCACTTTGTCTTCCAAGTAGCGTGACTTCACCAGGGCAGAGATTAAAAAAAACACCAATGCTCTACGTGATGGCTTACTGTATTAAAAAAATTGAGTCATTTGAAACCTACTGCATAGAAAGAAACGCATATTCTTAGATGGACACCTAGAAGCCCATAGTCTCTGTTTCAAACAAGCAAAAGGCTTTTTGAGCACAAATTCAATGCATGCACCTTCATATTTTCTAACTGGGTCGTAGTGGTCACCCATTTCACTACAGAAGATTCTTGCAGCAATAAAGAAACTCAAAACCCACAAGTAGTCAAGCAAAGACATAACAAATCATTTAAAAAACTTACGGCTCAAACATTATACTGAAATACTCATTAGATGCAGTACTTGTTGCATTATAATTTCAAACCAACATTATTATGTCATTCAGGTCAGTAGTGCATTTCCAGATTTGCGTGATGGCGAGAAAACTAATACAGCAACTGAGAGATGCACCTCAAAAAAGCTATGCATATCACACACAACCACACTTCACATTAAATAGCCTCCAATGAAAATTTTGATTTTCTCTTTCAAGGTTTCATGTTCCCCAGTTGATGAGAATGACTTAATGAAAACTTAATCAGTTTGCAGCCATACCTCAGCCTGATATCTTGATGCAGAGGTGTGAACAGAGCACTTCTGTTAGAGGAGAGGTGGTGCAGCAACAGGGTCATGCCCAATGGGAATGCCATTCTCATCTTCCCTCTCCTCAAATTCATCCGCTTTGGCAATCTCAATGCCACTGTGGGGTTGTGACAAGGTTCCAATGGGTGCCGATTCGTCATCCGGTGCTGGCACCAATAATCGAGTCGTCTCCCCAATTGGCTGGTAGCGAGAAGCTCGTCCTCTAAACCTGCGGCTGAGGGAACTTCCTGTGTATGCATAAATATGGTTATGCCATTTAAGCAATTGCAAGAGTTAGTTCAAGCCTTCTACAAGATAAAAACAAACAAAATAACAATCTATTTTAATTTCAAAAGAAACAACACTAATAACAAACATACACAGAAATGGGCATAATACACAATTTGTTCTAGCACTCAAATTAGTTGGAAAATTGTTTCACCAAGTTATGCCCAGTAAATAAGGTACTTAGAATTAATACTATTGTTTCATAATGGCTGTAAATAATATGAAATGTAAGTGATGTAAAATGTTTTACATGATTATGACACAAAAATTACATATTGACCATTATATATCGATATATATTTGCACAAAGTGTCTAAGATGGCTTTGACTTCCTGGTTTTCTGGTGATTTTCATACTATTTTCTGCTGAAGAATCTTCGGATGGTAATGCAAAACATTTTTCCATTGTCTGGAAATTTGAAAACTTTAGGTTTTCAGAAAACAGTATCTTCCACCCTACTGAGAACTCACTAGCCATGCATTGTCAATGTATTCAATCACTGACTTTAAATAATCAAACCACTTTACTTTTCCACATAAACTTTTTAATTTTTACAACCCAGGTTTTGATTTTCCACCGAGTTACGCCAGAAACTGTTGTATTCAAACACGATACATATCAAATACACATTTTTGCGTTTCAATATGTGTTTGGCCAATGTGGCTCGTCTCTTCTTCTGGCTATGCGTGCCATGAAACGCACCGTTCCTATCCTTTATAATATCGAATGAATGTTTTTCTACTATCCTTTCCCCTTCTTGTATTCAGTCTATTTCGCCTTTGGTGGGTTAAACAGCTCCCTAACGCCATCTCTCGGGCAACAACTAAAGGAGCACTTTGGCACTTTATAAGATCGCAGATCTCAGTGTAAATTTGGTTACCTTATTAGCTTAGTTGGTAGAGCATCAACCCGGCAAGTGGAAGGCCCGTGGTCAAATCCCGGATAAGGAAATATTTTTAATTTGTGATCTACTCAAATCCGCCTTCCATGTATATATAGTATATATTAATATATAGTGTATATATATATTGTATGTATATATATATTAATATATATATATATTAATACATATTTTTAATATATATATATATATATATATATATATATAAATATATACACACACATGCGGGTCGCAGTGGTCTAGTGGGTAGAGCGTTGGACTGCTGACCAGAGGGTCCCGGGTTCGATTCCCGGGCAAGGCTTTGGGCACCTGCAGCTCCACCCAAGATAGTTAATTTTTCGGGTACCAGATTTTCCTGGGAAACCCTAACCGGCACAGGGAAAGGAACTGGCCCCCCTACCCTGATGTGTGAATATTCACACGCCATCAGGCTTGGTACACGGGTGAGCTCTACCATCACCTACTAAACCGACCTTCGGGTTGATTACTGTGTTTATGGTTTATATTGAAAATGATGCTCTCCGGCGATGCACAAACAATAAGATAATTGATATTACACACACAGAAACATAAAAGGACACTTACAGTAGATATTTACGTTTCGACGGCACGGCCGTCGTCACATATATCTACGGCCGTCGTATGTATGTATATTATATATATATATATATATATATATATATATATATATATATATATATATATATATATATATATATATATATATATATATATCCCTCCCATGGACTACAACCTTGTCGTGGTGGAAGGGCTTGTGTGTTCCGATGATCCCTAGAGCTGTGCTGGCGGGAGTAATAATAATTACTCCTGGAAGGGTCACCCATGCCAGATAGGTCGAAGGTTAGGAGCCAGACGAAAGGTAGTCCACGCAGCGTCTGTTCCTCAGTGAGGCGGCTGCAATGGCGTCTGACCCCAGTGGGGCGGCCATTAAGTGATGGTGTCACCTTAAAAACATTATTGAGGAAGGCAACGGGAAACCACCTCAATTATGATTCCCAAGAATATTATGAGGGGCACTATAGATAATATGAGTCCTGGCAACTACGGGACTCGGCCCAAGAGGCCGTGTGTCTTGCCCGGCAGCGGGAGAGGCAAGGCTTCCGCGGTCGTCATCCCACGAAACCCTTGCAGGGAAGAAATAACTTCAGCAGGACAGAAGACTCAGAAGAAGGCGAAAGTAGTAAGAATAGGAACCTGGAACGTCAGGACAATGTTGAGGAGAGGCAAATTAGAAAATATTAAGCGAGAGATGGAAAGAGGTAACATAGATGTTTTAGGCCTCTGCGAGGTGAGATGGAAGGATAGCGGGGATTACTGGAGTGACAATTATAGAGTGATATACAGCGGCGGGGACGAGAGTCAACGAGGGGTTGCCGTAATTTTAAATAAAGGGGTAGGAAGAAGCGTAGTCAACATAGAGCAAGCGACAGATAGAATTTTACTCGTAGAGATTAAAGCAGAGCCGACGAACTTGGTCATTATTCAGGTATACATGCCACCGAGCAACCACAAGGAGGAAGAAGTCGATAGGATGTATGATGAGTTAGAGGATATCATCGCGAGTGTTCCTGCAGGGAAACATTTGATAGTGATGGGGGATTGGAATGCGACGGTAGGCGAAGGAAGAGATGGTGGTGAGGTGGGGGACTATGGGTTAGGCACGAGGAATGAACGCAGAGAGAAAGCAATTGAATTCTGCAGGAGACAGGGGTTAGTCATCACTAACACATGGTTTAGACACCACAAAAGGCGTAGGTATACATGGAAAATGCCAGGTGACTCAGAAAGGTATCAGTTAGATTATATTATGGTTAGGCACAGGTTTAGGAACAGTGTGATAAATTCGCACAGTTTCCCAGGAGCTGATGCGGACTCTGACCACAATTTAGTTGTTATGAAATGTAATGTTCGTTTCAAGAAGATAAGGCAAGGGCGGCGGGTTAAAAAATGGAATTTAGAAGCAGTAAATGAATTAACGAGGAAAGAGTATCAGGAGGCTGTAGAGAAAATGATGGATGACGGTAAAGAACTGAGTGCTATCGAAGAAAAATGGGAATGTATCAAGAAAGGGATATTGGAAGCCGCTAAAGACACTATAGGAACCGTTAACGGGAAAAGGATAAGGAAACCATGGGTAACGGATGAGATGATTGCAAAGATGGATGAGAGAGGAAGATGGAAAAATGTAAACACAGAGTTAGGCAAAATGAAGTACAAAGAGTTAAACAATAAATTGAGAAGGGCCACAAATAAAGCAAAAGAAGAATGGTGGAAAACGCAATGCGAGGATATGGAAAGTTTACAGAAGAAGGGTGAAATTGGTGCTCTATACAGCAAGGTTAAGTTATTATCGGGAAGTAAGAAGACAAGATCTGTGCTAACAATTAAAGATAAATGGGGTAAGATAATAGTTGAACCAGGAAAAATCCAAGAGAGATGGAAGGAATATATAGAAACACTGTATGGTAAAGAACTTAGGCCGACAAAGTTAGACATAGAAAAGGAACATGACGTAGAAGAAGATAGCTTAGGTCCAGGCATACTCGACGATGAAATAGAAAGGGCATTAAAGGAGATGAAAGCAAATAAGGCTGTGGGGGTGGACAATATTCCTGTAGAAATGTTGAAATGGTTAGGGAAAGGTGGGAAGAAGGCCATATATGGACTGATTCGTAGTATCTATGAGGAAGGAATCTGGCCGGAAGATTTTGTGAGATCGGTGTTAGTTCCTATTCCAAAAAAGGCAAAGGCTTCGTCATGTGAGGATTACAGAACAATAAGTTTGATATCCCACGCAGCTAAAGTTATTCTCAGGATCATCAACAAAAGGATAGAGAGTAAGGCAAATGATTACTTAGGGGATGATCAGTTTGGGTTCAGGAAAAGAAGAGGTACGCGTGAGGCAATTGCAGTAATGAGATCACTAGTCGAGAGGAATATAGAATACAATCAGGATGTTTTTGCCTGTTTTGTAGATTTCGAAAAAGCGTTTGATAGAGTGAATTGGGAAAAATTAATGCGTATATTGCAGTGAATAGGAATGGATTGGAGGGACAGGAGACTGATCCGCAACCTGTACTTGTCTCAGACTGCTCAGGTGCGAGTGGGGAACGGAGAGTCCGGATGGGCAGTGTTAGGAAGAGGTGTAAGGCAGGGTTGCCCATTGTCACCGGTACTGTTCAACGTATATGTTGAGGAAATGATTAAAGAGGCATGGGAAGAACTGGAGGTAGGAATGAAAGTCGGAGGGGAATTGGTAAAATCGGTTAGGTTTGCTGATGACCAAGCATTAGTTGCTCAGTCAGCCAAGGGGTTGCAAGCACTGCTGAGTGGATTGGAGGTTCAGTGCGATAAATATGGGATGAGAATCAATATTAATAAAACAAAGGTTATGCGATTTTCCAGAAAGAAAAAGGCTAAGCTAAATATTAAAATAGGCGGGGAAAGAATAGAGCAGGTAGAGCAGTTTACATATCTCGGAAGTGTTTTGGACCAATACGGTCAAAGTGGTAGGGACGTAAGGAGAAGAATTGCGCTAGGCAAGGAGGCTTTCTCAAGGAGGAGGGAGTTGATGACGGGGACGTTGAGTAGGGATGTTAAGACAAGACTCGTAAAAACTCTGATATGGAGCGTAGCTATGTACGGCGCGGAAACGTGGTCGCTGAAGCAGGAGGATAGACGTAGATTGGAGGCTTTTGAAATGTGGGTGTGGAGAAGAATGGAGAAGGTGAAATGGACCGAAAGGAAAACAAATGAGGAAGTACTAGAGATGGTGGGGGAGGAGAGGGGTTTGTTGAGAGAAATCCTATGGAGGCAGGAAAAATGGATGAAAGGCGTATTGAGCGGTAGTGGACTGTTGAAGAGGGTAATAGAGGGACGAATGTTGGGCAAGCGTGGCAAGGGTAGGAACAGGATAAGGATGTTGGACGGGATGAAGGGAGGAAGGAGGTACACCGAGATGAAGAGGGACCTGATGTAGATTAGTTGCTAGGTGGGGAGTCACAAAATGTTTATTTGATAGTTGTGTCCATCCAAAAACCTACCTTAACCGGTAGATTACCTAATAATAATATATATATATATATATATATATATACACACTTTTTTGGAAAACCCACAAACGTGTAATGTAAATTCACTGATAGTCATAACATACACAGAAACCAAAACACAAAAGAGGAAAAACTCACTGGTTCTCGAATTTTCGGTGGTCCAACCACCTTTCTCAAGAGGAATTAGGAACAGAACTCAGTTTCTGAGTTTCTCAGTTTCAGAACTCAGCAGTTCTGTTCCTAATTCCTCTTGAGAAAGGTGGTTGGACCACCGAAAATTCAAGAACCAGTGAGTTTTTCCTCTTTTGTGTTTTGGTTTCTGTGTATGTTATGACTATCAGTGAATTTATATATATATATATATATATATACATGAGGAGATATATATAAATATATACACACACACACACACACACACACACACATATATATATATATATATATATATATATATATATATATATGCGGGCCGCAGTGGTCTAGTGGGTAGACCGTTGGACCACTGACCGGAGGGTTCCGGGTTCGATTCCCGGGCAAGGCACTTTGGGCACCTGCAGCTCCACCCAAGCTAGTTGATTTTTCGGGTACCAGGTCTTCCTGGGAAACCATAACCGGCACAGGGAAAGGAACTGGCCCCCCTACCCTGATGTGTGAATATTCACACGCCGTCGGGCCTAGTACACGGGTGAGCTCTACCATCACCTACTAAACCGACCTTCGGGTTGATTACTGTGTTTATGGTTTTTTTTATATATATATATATATATATATAAATGTGCATGAGGAGTGGGGGAAGGGCGGGAGAGAGTTAAAAGGTGGGATGGAGAGGGGTGGAGTGGTGAAAATAGGACAAGTTTCGCATCTTGCTCGCAATGCACATCTCAGAATGTAATCTATCTTCTGACTTGCAAACTCTGCCCGGCATTTTATATAGGCCAGTGCTCTACACCCCTGAACCTCAGGGTGAACAATCATCGCGCCTCATGAAATCCCTCTTCCCCGTCCGCGGCTCTTTCCATCCAAAAACATGCCTCCCACCACAACACCCCCTTCAACTACTGTTACAATGTTTCCATGCTAGCATCCATGGTGGGAGTAATAATAATTACTCCTGGAAGGGTCACCCATGCCAGATAGGTCGAAGGTTAGGAGCCAGACGAAAGGTAGTCCATTCAGCGTCTGTTCCTCAGTGAGGCGGCTGCAATGGCGTCTGACCCCAGTGGGGCGGCCATTAAGTGATGGTGTCATGTTAAAAACACTATTGAGGAAGGCAACGGGAAACCACCTCAATTATGATTCCCAAGAATATAATGATGGGCACTATAGATAATACGAGTCCTGGCAACTACGGGACTCGGCCCAAGAGGCCGTGTGTCGTGCCCGGCAGCGGGAGAGGCAAGGCTTCCGCGGTCGTCATCCCACGAAGCCCTTGCAGGGAAGAAATAACAGCAGCAGGACAGAAGACGCAGAGGAAGACGAAAGTAGTTAGAATAGGAACATGGAACGTCAGGACAATGTTGAGGACAGGCAAATTAGAAAATATTAAGCGAGAGTTAGGCACAAGTTTAGGAACAGTGTGATAAATTTGGACAGTTTCCCAGGAGCGGATGTGGACTCTGACCACAATTTAGTTGTTATGAAATGTAGCCTCCGTTTCACAAAGATAAGCTGAAGGCGGCAAGTTAGAAATTGGAATATAGAAGCATTAAATGGATTAATGAGGGATGAGTATCAGCAGGCTGTTGAGAAAATGATGGATGACGGTAAAGAACTGGGTACTATCGCAGAAAAATGGGAAAGTATCATGACAGTGATTTCGAAAGCCGCAAAAGACACAATAGGAACCATTAACGGGTAAAGGATAGGGAAACCATGGGTAACGGATGAGATGATTGCAAAGATGGAGGAGAGAAGAAGATGGAAAAATGTACACAGAGTTAGGCAAAATGAAGTACAAAGTGTTAAACAATAAATTGAGAAGGGCCACAAATAAAGCAAAAGAAGAATGGTTGAAAACGCAATGCGAGGATATGAAGAGTATACAGAGGAAGTATGAAATTGGTGCGCTATACAGCAAGGTGAAGTGATTATCGGGAAGTAAGAAGGCAAGATCTGTGCTAACAGTAAAAGATAAGTGGGGTAAGATAATAGTTGAACCTGAAAAAATCCAAGAAAGATGGAAGAAATATATAGAAACACTGTATGGTATAGAACTTTGGCCGACAAGGTTAGACATAGAAAAGGAACATGACGTAGAAGAAGATAGCTTAGGTCCAGGCATACTCGATGATGAAATTAAAGGGCATTAAAGGAGATGAAAGCAAATAAGGCCGTGGGGGTAGACAACATCCCTGTGGAACTGTGGAAATGTTTAGGAAAATGTGGGAAGAAGACTCTATATGGACTGATTTGTAGTATCTATGAGGAAGGAATCTGGCGAAAGACTTTGTGAGATCGGTGTTAGTTCCTATTCCGAAAAAGGCAAAGGATACATCACGTAAGGATTACAAAACAATAAGTTTGATATCATATGCAGCCAAAGTTGTTCTCAGGAAAATCAATGGAAGAGGTACACGTGATGCCATTGCAGTGATGAAATCACTAATCGAGAGGAATATAGAATACAATCAGGACGTATTTTCCTGTTTTGTAGATTTCAAAAAAGCATTTGATTTCCGAAAAAGGTAAAGCTTACATCATGTGACGATTACAGAACATTAAGTTTGATATCCCAAGCAGCTAAAGTTATCCTCAGGATCATCAACAAAAGGACAGAGAGTAAGGCAAATGATTACTTAGGGGATGATCAGTTAAGGTTTAGGAAAGGAAGAGGTACGCGTGTGGCCATTGCAGTAATGAGATCATTAATTGAGTGGAACATAGAATACAGTCTGGACGTATTTGCCAGTTTCATAGATTTTGAAAAAGCGTTTGATAGAGTGAATTAGGAAAAATTAATGCATGCACTGCAGAAAATAGGAATGGATTGGAGGGAGAGGACTGATCCACAACCTGTACATGTCTCAGACTGCTCAGGTGCGAGTGGGGACTGAGAGTCCAGATGGGAAGTGTTAGGAAGAGGTGTAAGGCAGGATTGCCCATAGTCACCGGTGCTGTTCAACGTATATGTGGAGGAAATAATTAAAGAGGCATAAGAAGAACTAGATGTAGGAATGAAAGTCGGAGGGGAATTTGTGAAATCGGTTAGCTTTGCTGATGACCAAGCATTAGTTGCTCAGTTAGCAGAGGGATTACAAGCATTGCTGAGATAATTGGATGTTCAGTGCGATTGATATGGGATAAGAATCAATATTAATAAATCAAGGTCATGCGATTTTCCAGGAAGAAAAAGGCTAAGCTAAGCATTAAAATAGGAGGGGAAAAATAGAGCAGGTAGAACAGTTAACGTATCTCGGAAGTGTTCTGGACCAACACGGTCAAAGTAGTAGGGACGTAAGGAGAAGAATTGCGCTAGGCAAGGAGGCTTTCTTGAGGAGGAGGGAGTTGATGACTGGGACGTTGAGTAGGAATGTTAAGAGACAAGACTCGTAAAAACTCTGATATGGAGCGTAGCTATGTACAGTGCGGAAACGTGGTCACTGAAGCAGGAGGATAGACGTAGTTGAAATGTGGGTGTGGAGAAGAATGGAGAAGGTGAAGTGGACCGAAAGGAAAACAAATGAGGAAGTACTAGAGATGGTAGGTGAGGAGAGAGGTTTGTTGAGAGAAATCCTATGGAGGCTGGAAAAATGGATGAAAGGCGTAGTGGAATGTTGAAGAGGGTAATAGAAGGGAGAATGTTGGGCAAGCGAGGTAAGGGTAGGAACAGGATAGGGATGTTGGACGGGATGAAGGGAGGAAAGAAGTACACCGAGATGAAGAGGGACTTTATATAGATTAGTTTGCTAGGTGGGGAGTCACAAAATGTTTATTTGATAGTTGTGTCCATCCAAAAACCTACCTTAACCGGTAGATTACCTAATAAAAAAAATAAGTATATAAATATACACATATATATATATATATATATATATATATATATATATATATATATATATATATATATATATATATATATATACATATACATATACATATATATATATATATATATATATATATATATATATATATATATATACATATATATATATATATATACACACATATATATATATATATTTTTTATTAGGTAATCTACCGGTATAGGTAGGTTTTTGGATGGACACAACTATCAAATAAATATTTTGTGACTCCGAACCCAACAAACTAATCTATATCAGGTCCCTCTTCATCTCGATGTACTTCTTTCCTCCCTTCATCCCGTCCAACATCCCTATCCTGTTCTTACCCTTACCTCGCTTGCCCAACATTCTCCCCTCTATTACCCTCTTCAACATTCCACTACCGCTCAATACGCCTTTCATCCATTTTTCCTGCCTCCATAGGATTTCTCTCAACAAACCCCTCTCCTCCCCACCATTTCTAGTACTTCCTCATTTGTTTTCCTTTCAGTCCATTTCACCTTCTCCATTCTTCTCCACACCCACATTTCAAAAGCCTCCAATCTACGTCTATCCTCCTGCTTCAGCGACCACGTTTCCTCGCCGTACAGGGCTACGCTCCATATCAGAGTTTTTACGAGTCACACGACGAAGCCTTTGCCTTTTTTGGAATAGGAACTAACACCGATCTCACAAAATCTTCCGGCCAGATTCCTTCCTCATAGATACTACGAATCAGTCCATATATGGCCTTTTTCCCACCTTTCCCTAACCATTTCAACATTTCTACAGGAATATTGTCCACCCCCACAGCCTTATTTGCTTTCATCTCCTTTAATGCCCTTTCTATTTCATCGTCGAGTATGCCTGGACCTAAGCTATCTTCTTCTACGTCATGTTCCTTTTCTATGTCTAACCTTGTAGGCCTAAGTTCTTTACCATACAGTGTTTCTATATATTCCTTCCATCTCTCTTGGATTTTTCCTGGTTCAACTATTATCTTACCCCATTTATCTTTAACTGTTAGCACAGCTCTTGCCTTCTTACTTCCCGATAATAACTTAACCTTGCTGTATAGAGCACCAATTTCACCCTTCTTCTGTAAACTTTCCATATCCTCGCATTGCGTTTTCCACCATTCTTCTTTTGCTTTATTTGTGGCCCTTCTCAATTTATTGTTTAACTCTTTGTACTTCATTTGGCCTAACTCTGTGTTTACATTTTTCCATCTTCTTCTCTCATCCATCTTCGCAATCATCTCATCCGTTACCCATGGTTTCCTTATCCTTTTCCCGTTAACGGTTCCTATAGTGTCTTTAGCGGCTTCCAATATCCCTTTCTTGATACATTCCCATTTTTCTTCGATAGCACTCAGTTCTTTACCGTCATCCATCATTTTCTCTACAGCCTCCTGATACTCTTTCCTCGTTAATTCATTTACTGCTTCTAAATTCCATTTTTTAACCCGCCGCCCTTGCCTTATCTTCTTGAAACGAACATTACATTTCATAACAACTAAATTGTGGTCAGAGTCCGCATCAGCTCCTGGGAAACTGTGCGAATTTATCACACTGTTCCTAAACCTGTGCCTAACCATAATATAATCTAACTGATACCTTTCTGAGTCACCTGGCATTTTCCATGTATACCTACGCCTTTTGTGGTGTCTAAACCATGTGTTAGTGATGACTAACCCCTGTCTCCTGCAGAATTCAATTGCTTTCTCCCCGCGTTCATTCCTCGTGCCTAACCCATAGTCCCCCACCTCACCACCATCTCTTCCTTCGCCTACCGTCGCATTCCAATCCCCCATCACTATCAAATGTTTCCCTGCAGGAACACTCGCGATGATATCCTCTAACTCATCATAGATCCTATCGACTTCTTCCTCCTTGTGGTTGCTCGGTGGCATGTATACCTGAATAATGACCAAGTTCGTAGGCTCTGCTTTAATCTCTACGAGTAAAATTCTATCTGTCGCTTGCTCTATGTTGACTACGCTTCTTCCTACCCCTTTATTTAAAATTACGGCAACCCCTCGTTGGCTCTCATCCCCGCCGCTCTATATTACTCTATAATTGTCACTCCAGTAATCCCCGCTATCCTTCCATCTCACCTCGCAGAGGCCTAAAACATCTATGTTACCTCTTTCCATCTCTCGCTTAATATTTTCTAATTTGCCTCTCCTCAACATTGTCCTGACGTTCCAGGTTCCTATTCTAACTACTTTCGCCTTCTTCTGAGTCTTCTGTCCTGCTGAAGTTATTTCTTCCCTGCAAGGGTTTCGTGGGATGACGACCGCGGAAGCCTTGCCTCTCTCGCTGCCGGGCACGACACACGGCCTCTTGGGCCGTGTCCCGTAGTTGCCAGGACTCATATTATCTATAGTGCCCATCATAATATTCTTGGGAATCATAATTGAGGTGGTTTCCCGTTGCCTTCCTCAATAGTGTTTTTAACGTGACACCATCACTTAATGGCCGCCCCACTGGGGTCAGACGCCATTGTAGCCGCCTCACTGAGGAACAGACGCTGCGTGGACTACCTTTCGTCTGGCTCCTAACCTTCGACCTATCTGGCATGGGTGACCCTTCCAGGAGTAATTATTATTACTCCCGCCAGCACAGCTCTAGGGGTCATCGGAACACACAAGCCCTTCCACCACGACAAGGTTGTAGTCCATGGGAGGGATATGTGTATATATGTATATATATATATGTATATATATATATATATATATATATATATATATATATATATATATATATATATATATATATGTATATATATATATATATATATATATATATATATATATATATATATATATATATATATATATATATATATATATATATATGTATATATATGTATAGATTTAGATGACGACGGCCGTGCCGTCGAAACATAAATATCTATTGTAAGTTTCGTTTTATGTTTCTGTGTGTGTAATAATTATTATCTTAGTGTATGTGAGTTTGTGCTCGCCGGAGAGTGCCATTTTCAATTATATATATATATATATATATATATATATATATATATATATATATGTATAAACTTGGAAAAGACGCTCTCCGGCGACGCACAAACACACAAACACTAACACAAAAACACTACACACATAGAAACATAAAAGAAGGACACTTACATTGGATATTTACGTTTCGACGGCACGGCCGTCGTCATCAGAATCAGGAATGAATCAGAACCAGGAAATGGAATTTAGAAGCAGTAAATGGATTAACGAGGAAGGAGTATCAGCAGGCTGTAGAGAAAATGATGGATGACGGTAAAGAACTGAGTACTATCGAAGAAAAATGGGAAAGAATCAAGACAGTGATTACGAAAGCTGCAAAAGACACAATAGGAACCATTAACGGGAAAAGGATAAGGAAACCATGGGTAACGGATAAGATGATTGCAAAGATGGATAAGAGAAGAAGATGGAAAAATGTAAACACAGAGTTAGGCAAAATGAAGTACAAAGAGTTAAACAATAAATTGAGAAGGGCCACAAATAAAGCAAAAGAAGAATGGTGGAAAATGCAATGCGAGGATATGGAAAGTTTACAGAAGAAAGGTGAAATTGGTGCTCTATACAGCAAGGTTAAGTTATTATCGGGAAATAGGAAGGCAAGATCTGTGCTAACAGTTAAAGATAAATGGGGTAAGGTAATAGTTGAACCAGAGATGGAAGGAATATATAGAAACACTGTATGGTAAAGAACTTAGGCCGACAAGGTTAGACATAGAAAAGGAACATGACGTAGAAGACGATAGCTTAAGTCCAGGCATACTCGATGATGAAATAGAAAGGGCATTAAAGGACATGAAAGCAAATAAGGCTGTGGGGATGGACAATATTCCTGTAGAAATGTTGAAATGGTTAGGGAAAGGTGAGAAGAAGGCCATATATGGACTGATTCGTAGTATCTATGAGGAAGGAATCTGGTTGGAAGATTTTGTGAGATCGGTGTTAGTTCCTATTCCAAAAAAGGCAAAGGCTTCGTCGTGTGAGGATTACAGAACAATAAGTTTTATATCCCACGCAGCTAAAGTTATTCTCAGGATCATCAACAAAAGGATAGAGAGTAAGGCAAATGATTACTTAGGGGATGATCAGTTTGGGTTCAGGAAAGGAAGAGGTACGCGTGATGCCATTGCAGTAATGAGATCACTAGTCGAGAGGAATATAGAATACAATCAGGACGTTTTTGCCTGTTTTGTAGATTTTGAAAAAGCGTTTGATAGAGTGAATTGGGAAAAATTAATGCGTGTATTGCAGAAAATAGGAATGGATTGGAGGGACAGGAGACTGATCCGCAACCTGTACATGTCTCAGACTGCTCAGGTGCGAGTGGGGAACGGAGAGTCTGGATGGGCAGTGTTAGGAAGAGGTGTAAGGCAGGGTTGCCCAATGTCACCGGTACTGTTCAACGTATATGTAGAGGAAATGATTAAAGAGGCATGGGAAGAACTGGAGGTAGGAATGAAAGTCGGAGGGGAACTCGTAAAATCGGTTAGGTTTGCTGATGACCAAGCATTAGTTGCTCAGTCAGCCAAGGGGTTGCAAGCATTGTTGAGTGAATTGGAGGTTCAGTGCGATAAATATGGGATGAGAATCAATATTAATAAAACAAAGGTTATGCGATTTTCCAGAAAGAAAAAGGCTAAGCTAAATATTAAAATAGGCGGGGAAAGAATAGAGCAGGTAGAGCAGTTTACATATCTCGGAAGTGTTTTGGACCAATACGGTCAAAGTGGTAGGGACGTAAGGAGAAGAATTGCGCTAGGCAAGGAGGCTTTCTCAAGGAGGAGGGAGTTGATGACGGGGACGTTGAGTAGGGATGTTAAGACAAGACTCGTAAAAACTCTGATATGGAGCGTAGCTATGTACGGCGCGGAAACGTGGTCGCTGAAGCAGGAGGATAGACGTAGATTGGAGGCTTTTGAAATGTGGGTGTGGAGAAGAATGGAGAAGGTGAAATGGACCGAAAGGAAAACAAATGAGGAAGTACTGGAAATGGTGGGGGAGGAGAGGGGTTTGTTGAGAGAAATCCTATGGAGGCAGGAAAAATGGATGAAAGGCGTATTGAGCGGTAGTGGAATGTTGAAGAGGGTAATAGAGGGGAGAATGTTGGGCAAGCGAGGTAAGGGTAGGAACAGGAAAGGGATGTTGGACGGGATGAAGGGAGGAAAGAAGTACACCGAGATGAAGAGGGACCTGATATAGATTAGTTTGCTAGGTGGGGAGTCACAAAATGTTTATTTGATAGTTGTGTCCATCCAAAAACCTACCTTAACCGGTAGATTACCTAATAATAATATATACATATACATATATGTATATATAAAATACTATATTTTTTATATATATAGAAAAAAATATAAATGTAAATGTGCTTTTGCAAATGCTTTCAATTCTTCAAAATACTATCCCCCTGCACAAATAAAACACTTCTGGAGATGTGTCTGGAAGGCACCCTGAAACTCCTCTTGACAGGAATGTCTCTCATGTGTGTTGGGTAACATGCTTTTGGATGTTTTCCTTGGTTTTCCAATGCTTTCCTTTCATCTCTCTCTCTTCAGTCGGGGAAACAACAAAAAGTCTCACGGAGCCAAATCAGTACCTTAAGGGGGCTGGGGGACCACTGATTGGGTGGTGCTCCGGACCAGGAAGTTGGTAGCGATGAAGGACATGATGCAGGGGTTCATGTCCATCTCCAATGCAATGCAACGCACCATGGCACAAAGTCAAAAAACACACTTCACGTGGAGGCACATCTTTCTGTTCCGACTGCGGGAGCAAATTTGCAACCACCTGGGTTGGAAGGGTAGACACCCCACCGCGTTTCCCGACTAGTTTTACTGGGTTGCCATGAATCACAATGAAATCATGTGCATTACTTTCAAAATGGACCATGTATCTCCTTGGGAATCAGCTTCTCAAGGTCAAGTGGGAAAAATAGGTTATGTGCACATGCTTATGGCCACTGGAGGCAAGGCACCTTTAAACTTTAAGATAGGACTTTTAAACTTCAGCAACTCTGATGTTCTTGTTGTTAATGTTTGTATTACTAAATACCTTCCAAAGTTATGAATATCCTTCGGTAGTTTTTCTCTATTATCTCATTTTGTATAATACATGTACCTTGCGATGACTTAATATAATGTTAGGATTCATTTTCAGGTTTTCTTTCAGGTAGAATTGCCATCAAATGTGAGGTGCTCATCCACTCAAGTATTGGGATCAAATTATTTAAAGTGGATATTGGAAATGTGTTTGTGCATTTGATGCCAAAATCTGGAGTAATACAATGTGACTAAGTTCAACTTGTATGGACTTGAATCCTTGGTGCCTTTTTCTGTGTATGTTGTTGGGTGTGACTTGAACAATTATGTTGAAGAAACGATGGCACCGATTTTCCTATTTCTGGTAGTTATTGTTACTGTATTCTACCAGCAGTGGAATTGTTGACAATATTTACAAAACCCCAAATGGCATTGTGTAATGTCTTTCCTTTTCTTCTTAGACACTTGAAATATGATTTTATACTGTGATATTACACCAATTTCCATTGTGGCCTTCAATGAGTGATAAAGTATTTTTATAAAGTATTTTTGTTTGAACTCTGCAGAAATATTATTGATACTATGTGTGTAAAGTGTTTTTAAAATTGAAGCATATAAAAAGTGTATTAACTTTCCATAAAGTTTGGAAAGGTAATTTATTGATTAAAATACTAAAAGAAGTTTTTTAGCATTCTTGATACATCCTTTTACATTTAGTACATAAGTTGTTCAGTAGAAATTTCATTGGCATGATTTTCATTTGTTACATTCCCTGGAGTATTTGTGCAACGAATAAAGCTAAGTAATATTAAAAAATAATTTCATTATATGATGTAAGAATGGTTAATTAAATTTATTCTTATTCAGTTGGTTCTTTAATGCCCATTTTGCATGATGTAGGTTGTCAAAGAAGTAAGCATTCATTGATGTTAAAATAAAGCATTGACTGTCTAACTCTTGTTTTGCTTCAAACTGAGGAATGAATTGGCATGATGATGAAAGGAAATGATATATTCGGCAGTCACTCACTAGCCATGCATAGTCAATGGAGTGGTGAAGAGCTTATGCATTTAGCTACAGTAGCAAAGGGAGCACTATTCCACATGCAGTATCACAAATAGAGAGAAAATACAGGTATGATAAGTGGATTGAAAAACCAAAGAGTGACAACAGTGGAAATTGAGACATTGTAGGTGGTTTTTCTAGTTCTTCATGCAGACAAGTATTAAATGTATTCTTCCTAATGCCAATGCCTAGGAGTGGTCAGAGATGGATTTCATAACTTCCCTCACAGTGAATAATAGATGGTAGCACTTTTCCATTTGATAGAATTTATTTTACGACTAGGTTTTGATGTATTACATCATCATCAGGTAACAAAATGAAGTTGTGTGCCGTCTATATGTAAGATTCCGAAAGGAGGGGAGTGGACGTGGTAGGAAATGCAGGGAGGGAGGGAGAGAGAGGGAGGAAACGGGAAAAGAAAGGCGGAACAGGGGGAAGGGAGGCATTACAAAGGATAGCAAAAAACAGTGAATCAACAATGTTAAAAACAGAGCACATAATCTTAAGGTGCGAAGTGGTCCACTTGGGTGAATGGCGGCAGACCCCAATAAACCAATGGCAGCCGGGATGCCACCAGTAGGCGGGCCAAGGGCTGGAGACCTGGCCAGGGGATTAGGCCCTTCTGGAAGGTGAATACCCCTTTCTTAAATCACACATTGGCGGGCACTCAGGGAACAGGGGTTATGTGTCACGTGTGGTCAATGTTTATACAACACAAAAGGTGATAGAAAGGAGGGGGGAGATGGAAATGAACTGCAAGTCATTGAGGAGGGGGATTTTCTTCTTTATTCGTTGGACACTTTCCAATTGTTCTAACACATCTAATTTTTTGCTTACATCAGACACATGTAGCACTAGTAATTTTAATTCACAGATGTGGTTGGTCTCGAGTAAGTGTTTTGCGATCATTGATGTGGGGTAGCCTAAGATCATGCACTTCGCATGTTCTTTGATTCGGGTGGAGAAATTCCTACCCGTTTGGCCCACATATCACTTCACACTCACACTGTATCGCATACACACCACTCTTCCTTGCCAGTCTATTGTCAATGGCATCTTTGTTTTTGCACGGGAGTTTCGATGTGTTGAAGGGGGTGTAAAAAGAGACTCTAAATTTGTCCTTTGGGAGTGCATTGCTGGCTAACTGGTGCGATGCGTTGTCGATGAAATGGATTTTGCACCACTTTCAGGTTTCCATGGTCCGTTCCACTTGCAAGGAGCTGGTTATATTGGTGGCAAGCTTTGTCCTTCCCCTCCTTCCGGAATCTTACATATAGACAGCACACAATTTAATTTATTACCTGATGATGATGTAATACATCAAAACTCGGTCGTAAAATAAATTCTATCAAATGGAGAAGTGCTTAGATATTTTATTCATTATGCTCAACTTCCATCATGCCTGAAGCTACTCCGTCTGCCCCCTCTCAGCTGGTGCAACACCTCAGTTTTGTGTGTTCACATGGGTATACACCCCAACCCCATTTTTGTTTCTACTCTACAGATGCCTTCTATGGTGCATGCAACACTTGGGATTCTAGTAAGCATTTAGATTATCATATTTCAGAGAACCAAGCATGAATGAACTGTTCTCAGGGAAGAACCACCAGTGGAAACACCACATTCACCACATGGTGCTCAATTGTTAATAGAGAATATAAGAGCTTTATCCTTTGAAAAACTTTTTTTCAATTCTACGTATTATTGTTATTACCTTTTACATAACATTAATATTTCCTTTTAACATTACCTATTTTTATGAATTTACTTTAAACAATATGTAATTGCTATTTTGACCCCTTACTTCCCGCTAGTGATTTGACCTTGCTGTAGAGCGCTCCAATTTCATCCTTCCTCTGTTAACTTTCCATATCCTCGCATTGCACCCCCTACCATGCTTCTCTTGCTTTATTTGTGGCTAGTCTTAATTTATTGTTTGACCCTTTGTACTTCATTTTGCCAAACTCTGGGTTTACATTCTTCCATATTCTTCTCTCATCCATTTTTGCAATCATCTCATCCGTGATCCAGGGTTTTCTTGTCCTTTTCCCGTTAATGGATCCTACAGTGTCTTTTGCGGCTCTCTATTGTTTACCATTATTGAGTTACTAAGAATTAAAGATTATTTATTTCATTCACTCAATCCGTTTGAGTAATATGTCTTTCGGAAGAAATACTAGACCTCGGTCCAACCGTACACGTATCAACTATAAAATTTAAACCGTTTCAGCTTTACCAAACCAAAAAGTGAATTTTTAAATTTCGTCCAATCCGCTTGATTAATACCTCATTCGAAAGAGCATCACAAATTCTATAAACTTTTAAATTTTCAGCTATCTATCGTTTACTCTTTTCGAGTTACAAAGAATTAAACATCATTTTTTTATTCCTCCAATCTGCTTGAGTAATATCTCCTTCGAAATAGCTACTTGAACTCTTTCCAACCGTGCAAGTGTCAACATTAAAATTTTAACTGTTTCGCCGTTACCAAACCAAAAAAAGGGGATTTTTTAATTGCCTCCGATCTGCTTGAGTAATAGCTCATTTGAAAGAGCTACTTGAACTCTTTCCACCTGTGCAAAGGGCTAACTTTAAAATTTTAAGCGTTTCAGCATTACCAACCCAAAAAAGTGGAATATTTTAATCGTCTCCGATCCGATTGAGTAATACCACATTCGAAAGAGCTACTTGAACTCTTTCCAACCGTGCAAGTGTCAACTTCAAAATTTAAACGTTTCGGCGTTACATACCCAAAAAGTGCCTTTATTTAATATTATGACAACCCCTCGTTGGCTCTCGTCCTCGCTTGGGCTAAGTCCTGCAATTGCCAGGACTCAATTTCTCTTGTGTCCATCTTTGTGCTTGGGAATAATAATTGAGGTGGTTTCCCGTTGCGTTCCTTCATAGTATTTTTAATGTGACACCATCACTCAATGGCCCCCCACCGGGGTCAGATGCCTTTGCAGCCGCCTCACTGAGGAACGGACACTGAGTTCACAACCTTTCGTCTGGCTCCTAACCTTCGACCTAGTGACCCTACCAGGAGCATTTATTATTTCTCCCACCAGCACAGCTCTAGGGGTCATCTGAACGCACAAGCCTTTCCAACATGTCAAGGTTGTAGTCCATGGGAGGGGATATATACATAAACCACACACTGAGTAATCGTTACTAAGGTTGGTTTGGTAGGTGATGATAAAGTTCACGCAGTGCTAAACCTGATGGCAGGTGAAATTCACATATCAGGGTAGGGGGCCAGTTCCTTTCCCTGCGCCAGTTATAGTTTCCCAGGAGGACCTGGTACCCGAAAAATCACATAGCTTGGATATGATGCACTAAGCAATAATATTCAATGAATAAATATGTGGGATCCTTCCTATTGTTCATAATAGATAGTGAACCAAAGAAAATTTCAGTCTGGGTACAATTGATCATTTTTATGAAAATGATGGTTATGTAGAAGATACTGATCAGAGTCACAGTTACAGTCATGGTGAAACCAATTGGCAGTTATTGCATATAAGAGTGCACATGAAGAGTTTCTCTACAAAATGAAAATTAACATAAAGAAAAACAATAAAAAACAGCAATTATTGAATAAATTAATCCTCACCCACAACTCCAAAATGCTCTCCAATATCCCGTTGCACATCTGAGACATCCCACATGAGAAGGAAGGCATCACAGCAGGACTGGTTGCTACCCCAGAGGTCAATGTAAGGTTTGTAGGTGAATGAAAAGTGATGAGCAACAGCTGCAAGAAACATCTCAATGCAAATGAGGAAGTCCTGGGAAAAGAATAACACTGGATCAGACATATACACAAATAGAGAGAGGGCATGGCCAATGGCAAGAGCACCTCATCCAATAGACCCATTCCAGGGGTGCCACCAAGGACACAGTACTAAAAGGGTGGGCGGCTGCATCCTCATGTTTCACTCTTAGGCACTGATTTCTGGTTCATGCCACAAACCACTTTGGCTAAGACCTTGTGAGTGTGAGGGCTCAAGAACAGAAACTGACAACTGAAATTGTGTTCTCACCAAAATCATTAACCCTGATGATGGTCAAATACGAGTCTTAAAAACTGGAGCAAGATGAAATGAAAACAAGAAGCACGGTAAACCTAATATTTGTGTTATTCGAATTCACTTATTCCTGGAATTGACAACATTTTTAAATATTTCCGTAAATTCCATACATTTTCCTATTATTCCAAAGCATGCGGAAACCCATATTTACACAATTTTGTTTTCAGTTCCCCTGCTGCCATTTGCATCGCTATAGCATCTGAATTAAAAACCTTTGACATTCTAGAACAGTTACTCATGCACATCAGTTTTTGTAAAAAAAAACTTTTTTGGATGTATTTTGTAGTTACACAATTACAAAATTTTGATGTTTGACAACATATTTGTATTGGATGAACGACGAGGTAGCTCAGATTCTCATGGGTTGACATTTTCACCATTACTAGGGAGCATAAATTAAAATAAAAATATTAGAACAAATTGAGGGAACACATACTGATCTGCCAAAACATTTATGATTGCCAGCCTCTTCACTGAATACAATAGAAAGAAATGGTCATTTGATTCCGAAACATGCAAACCAGGGCAAACATTTATCTAAAATGAGAAAATATGTCAAAAATTCCAAGGACAAAAAATTAGTACAATTACTGAAAGAGTGGTTTTGAAGTGTTTGACCTTCAACTATCCCTGTGAATGGTATCATCATAAGAAAAAAGTACCGCACATCGCCACAAGATTGGGAATTGAAAACTGCACAATGTCCAATGGATGGTTGGATAGGTTTAAAAATAGACACAATCTGTATACATGGTGTGCAAGGCTAAAACTCACTGGAAGGTGTCAGAATTGAATAAACATCTTGTAGGCTACAGCCCAAAAGATGTTTTCAATGCAAACATGTTGAGTTATTTCTCCATGAATACTAATTGCCAGGAAGACTGCTGTGCTTCAGAGAGGAACAATGTCATGGAGGGGTGCATAGAAAACAAGGAGAATTATTAATCATAAATGAATATGGAAAGCAGAACCTTCTGCCACTGAAGGTTGGTAAATCATTCCCGAGTCCTAGGCACTTCAAAACATGAAAAAACATTGCCAACTAGATGTACAGTAAATTCCAAACCATTGATGATCTCAGAAATATTGGGGAATCAACTTCATGCTCAGGATAGAGAAATGAGATTGCATCCAACTCATGCAAATTGTACTGGTGAACTCCAACCACTGGATTTAGGCATAGTTCACTCATTTGAGGTGCTTAAAAGGGTGGTCCCATAAGTACCCAGCCTGACATAGAGATAGCAGTAGTTGGTTGAAAAATATCCCTGTATCAGAGAGTATACAATATATAAAGCATATGTTTCAAGTTTGAAGGTACCACGTTGTTTAGTATTGTTTAGCAGCCAACAAAAGTGTACATTTTCAGTGAATTTGTTAAAATGGAGAAAATTGGTCATCGTTATGTGATACAATACTTTTATTTGAAAGGCCTCAGACCAACCAATATAAAAGCTGAACTGGATTCTACCCTGGGTGAGTCTGCTCCTTCATTTACAACAGTAAATATTGGGTAGCAGAGTTCAAATGAGGCTCTACAAGGTGTCATGATGAACATCGCATTGGTTGACCAAATGATGTGATGACTCCAGAAACGGTGAAGAAAATCCACAAAGTGATACTGGATGATCGTCGACTGAAAGTGAACGAGCTAGCAGACATAGTAGGCATTTCAAAAAGTGCAGTACATAGTATAATAACAGAAAATTTGGACATGAGAAAGCTGTGTGCAAGATGGCCGCCGCATTTCCTCACACTTGAGCAAAACCAGTGCCGTGAAGATATTTCAGTTGAGTGTTTAAAAAAGTTTCAAAGCAACAAAGCTGAATTTTTGCGCTGTTTCATAACCATGGATGAAGCATGGGTCCATTACTTCACACTCGAAAGAAAAGAATACTCAAAACAGTGGATTCAAAAGGAAGAACCGGCTACAAAAAAGGCGAAGACCGTTTCACCTGTAGGTAAGGTCATGGCATCTGTTTTTTGGGATGCACGTGGAGTAATTTTCATTGACTATCTTGAAAAAGGAAAAACTATCATCAGCAAGTATCATGCAAACTTATTGCAACGTTTGAGCCATGACATCAGGCAAAAGCAGCCGCATTTGGCTAAAAAGAAAGTGTTGGATCAACAAGACAATGCATCAGCTCACAAATCCATGATTGCAATGGCCAAAATTCATGAATTAAAGCTTGAATTGCTACCTCATGCACCCTTTGTAAAGTTTTTGCGAATCTTTTCTCAACATCCTCACCCAAAATCTGAATCATTAACTTCCTCCTCCTTATGAAAGCCTCCTTGCCTAGTGAAATTCTTCTCCTTACATCCCTACAAGCTTTTTTTTGGACCTTTTGGTCCGAAACACTTCTGAGAGAGGTAAACTGTTCTACCTGCTGTGGTTTTTGCCCTTTTATTGAAAAGTTCGCCTTAGGCTTTCATTTTTGGAAAACTTGCATTATCTTTGTTTTCTTTATATTGACTCTGATCTCATATAAATTGCACTGAATTTCCATATCACTCAGTCTGCTTGCAATTCCTTGGCTGACTTGCAAACTAGAGCTCAGGTGGTGGGAATGTAGAAGCATTAACTAAATTGACAAGGAAGTAGTATCAGCAGGTTGAAGAAAAATTATGAATGAGGGGAAGGAGGTGAGTACCATTGAGGAAAAATGGGAATATATCAACAAAGGGATATCAATAGCCACAAAAGAAACTATAGGAACTCTTCTTGGGAAAAAAACAAGGAAACCATTGATCACAGATGGGATGATTTGAAAGATAGATGAGAGAAGGTAATGGAAGAATATAAACCCAGAGTTTGGCAAAATGAAGTACAAAGAGTCAAACAATAAATCAAGACAGGTAACAAATAAAGCAAAAGAAGCATATTGGAAAACGCAATGCGAGGATACGGAAAGTTCACTGAGAGAGGGTGAAATTGGTGGACTATACAGCAAGGTTAAGTTATTATCGGGAAGTAAGAAGGTAAGATCTGTGCTAAGAGTTAAAGATATGTTTGGTAAGATAACAGTTGACACAGAAAAGATCCAAGAGAGATGGAAGGAATATATAGAAACACTCTATGGTAGAGAACTTAGGCCAAAAAGGTTAGACATAGAAAAGGACCATGAGGTAGAGAAAGATAGCCGAGGTCCAGGGGGATCGCGATGGTGCAGTGGCTAACGTAAGAGTTTCCCACTGAGAGGGTCCGGGTTCAAATTCCGGTGGCCACAGATATTTTTCAGTGGTATCCCGATCTCTACTTGAGGTGCTTTGTGGAGGGCACTTTGAGTGAGTACGCCATCCGTCGGATGGGACGTTAAGCTGTGGACCCCTTGGCACCTTTCATAAAGAGCAGGCTAATGCCGATGCCGGGTTTCTCTCCACCCTTCATACATTCCTGTCAACCCTAATGGCGCAAAAGACCTGAGCTGTCGCTCACCTCCCCAACAAAACTACCCAAGGTCCAGGCATACTCGACGATGTAATAGGAAGGACATTAAAGGAGATGAAACTAAATAAGGCCGTGGGGTTAGAAAACATTCCTGTGGAACTTTTGAAATGTTTACGAAAATGTGGGAGGATGACTCTATTTGGACTTATTTGTAGTGTCTATGAGGAAGGAATCTGGCAGGAAGGCTTTGTGAGATCACTGTTAGTTCCTATTCCGAAAAAAGTAAAGGCTACATCAAGTGAGGATTACAGAACAATAAGTTTGATATCCCACGCAGCTAGTTTTTCTCAGGATCATCAACAAAAGGATAGAGATTAAGCCAAATGATTACTTAGGGAATGATCAGTTTGAGTTTAGGTATGGGAAAGGTACCCTTGATGCCATTGTAGCAATGAGATCCCTAATTGAGAGGAATATGGAATACGAATACGTATTTGCCTGTTTCGTTGATTCCAAAAAAGCATTTGATAGAGTGAATTGGGAAAATCTAATGAGTATATTGCAGAAAAAGGAATAGATTGAAGGGACAAGAGGCTAAACCACACCCTACACATGTCTCAGACTGCCCAGGTGCACGAGGGGAACGGAGAGTCCCAATGGGCAATGTTAGGAAGCGGTGTCATGCAGGGTTGCCCATTATCACAGGTGTTGTTCAACGTTTATGTAGGGGAGGTGATTAAAGAGGAATGGGAAGAAATGTAGATAGGAATGAAATTCGGAGGGAAATTCATGAAATCAGTTAGGTTTGCTGATGACCAAGCTCTAGTTGGTAAGTCAGCTAAGGGGTTGCAAGTATTGCTAAGTGAATTGGAAACTCAGTGCAATAGATATGGGATGAGAATCAATATTAATAAAAAAAAGGTTATGCAATTATCCAGAAAGAAATAGGCTGTGCTAAACATTTAAATGGGAGGGGAAAAAATAGAGCAGATAGAACAGTTTATGTATCTCCGAAGTCTTTTGGAGCAACAAAGTCAAAGTTATAGGGATGTAAGGAGAAGAATTGTGCTAGGCAAAGAGGCTTTCTCAAGGAGGAGGGAGTTGATGACGGGGACGTTGAGTAGGGAGATTAAGACAAGACTCATAAAAACTTTTATATGGAGCGAGTTATGTACGGCGCAGAAATGGTCACTGAAGCAGGAGGATTGATGTAGATTGGAGGCTTTTAAGAGATGTGGGTTTAGGGAAGGATGGGGGAAGTGAAATTGACCGCATTCCAATCGCCCATCACCATCACATGATTTTATATGGGAGCACACAGGATTATGTCCTCTAACTGATTATATTCTTATTGACTTCTTCCTCCTTATGACTGCTTGGTGACCAAGTTCGTATGTTCTGCTTTTATCTCTACTAATAATATTCCATCCTTTGCTTGTTCTTTGTTGACTAAGCTTCTTCCTACTCTTCTATTTATTATTATGGCAACCCCCTGTTGGCTTGTCCCCACCACTGCATATTATTCTCTACTTATCACTCCAGTAATCCCCGCTATGCTTCCATCTCACCTCGCACAAACCTTAAATATCTATGTTTCCCCTCTCCATCTCTCGTTTAATATTCTCTAATTTTCTAGTTGTCAACATTGTCCTATCATTCAATGTTCCTATTCCAACTAATTTGGTCTTCTGTGTGGCTGCTGTAGAAATTGTTTTGCATGTGTTTCATGAGATGATGACCGCTGAAGCCTTGCCTCTCCCGCTGCCAAGCACAACACATGGCTGTTTGGGATGAGTCATGTATTCTTAGGACTCATTTTCACTATACTGTCTATTATAGAAATCTTTGAATGAATAATTGAGGTTGTTTCCCATTGCCTCTCCCAATAGTGTTTTCAAAGTGCCACCATCAGTCAATGGTCCTAGGTCCAAAGAAGAGGCACACCATTTCACCCTCGTAATCGTGGAATAATTTTACAGAAATAGATACATCTGCATGACTGCGGTAGAAATATAAAGGCAATGAAATTGAATGTACTAGAAGTAATTGAATGTAGGACAATGGTCCTTCCTAGGGGTGGGTATAAATACTAGGGCCAGTGATGTAGGCGGGAATTCCCTGTTCCCCGAGTATGACATCTGGTGGTGCCCGTCAGAGGACAAGGGTCCTTCCCAGGAGCGGGTATAAATTTGACTGCCAGCAAGGCCTCAGGCCCAGTTGGGTCATGCTTGTCGTGACCGTCACTTGTACGGCCTCATTTACACTCTGCTACCTAATATTTTACTGTTGTAAACGAAGGAGCAGACTCACCCAGAGTAGAATCCAGTTCAGCTTTTATATTGGTTGGCCTGAGGCCTTCCAAATAAAAGTATTGTATCACATAACGATGACCAATTTTCTCCATTTTCACAAATTCACTGGAAACGTTCACTATTGTTGGCTGCCAAACAAATACTAAACAACATGGCATCTTCATACTTGAAACATATGCACTATAGATTGTGTACTTTCTAATACAGTGATATTTTTCAAATAACTACCGCCATCTCTATGTCAGGCCAGGTACTTATGGGACCAACTTTATACTCTACAACAGCTGATGGGATGAGCTTGGTCCAATTTCGATGAATAGATTTTGATTTAAAACTTTTCCTTTTCATTACATTGCTTTTTATGATTACAATTGTTAACTTTTAACTGAACAGCTAATGCTGTGTAGGGATTTAAATGTTGTGTAAAGATTAATGTGATCGCACAAATATGAAATTACCTATTATCCACTAATGAAAATAACTATGTTGATACTGATCTGCCAGCAGTAAATTTTAGGAATTCATCTTCCCATCAATGCAAACGTCCTGGCTGATTTTTACAATAGCATCCTCAACAAATTTATTTATCAAAATATTTATTAAATATGACACATACAAAACCCGCATGATACACGTCTACAGAATATGGATTCAGGTGACGTAATAAGTTAACAAGTAGGAACGAAAGATTTCATTGGCTCGCAAAGCACTACCACAAGAACTTCTCATCTTTTATAAATTTTTCCTGAGTCCTGACTTTTCTTCCTTCCAGTCAGCAGAAAAAGTTACCTAGTCCAGTTACGACAGACTTGCATCTGGAGATATTTCAAGGAGAAATTTTTGAACGTTTATCCAGAAGAGAAAATTTAATACTTGACCCCCTGTTGTACTCATTTTTCACATTTCCAAACTATTCCAATGCTGTAATGATTACTCACTGAAGTGCTATACTTTCGAAGCTACAACTTGCATTAATGAAATGTTAACCGCCTTTCGAGGTTGATTACACTTCAAAAGGTTCATGCCCAGTAATCTAGATTAGTATTATCAAAGGAGGATGTATTTCATGGATGCAAAAAAATTGTTTTTTTTTTAAATTGAATATGTAAACTGAGAAAGGAACTGATGGAAAGGAAGATTGGAAAAACTTAAGTCCATCTTGGTGCTGCAATTGTCACATCCAATAGAAACATTCCCAGAGATTTGGTTTACTTCAATTGAGTTAGTGGAAAATTAAAAGGATTCAATAGTTGAATACCTGTTTGCACAAAAAAATTAAGAGGGAACTTTCCTAATTTAAAAAACATTATGTAAATCAAGGGAAGTAAGATATCAACCCTAAGGATTTAAATCATTGATCACTCATTTTATACGTTGCCCATAGAAACAATGATATTTGTTTGTTTTCCTCTATGAAACACTGAGAAAATATAGATGAGGAGACAGAGATAAGTCCACCCCACCATAGACCACCCCACGTTAGCATTAACTCAATACCAGGCCTAGAAAAACAGATACAAAGCTTTACATCCCACAACAGTGAGCATAGCCTAATTATTGGAGGTGATTTTAATATTCCCACAATAGATTGGGATTCGTACAGTTTTATAAATGGAGGTAAAGACAAGGATCTATGCGAGTCCCTCTTATTCGCGTTCACCTCGAATTCCCTACATCAATTAGTCACTTCACCAACAAGGGGAAAGAACATTCTTGATCTGTTAGCCACAAATATACCCGAAAAGGTCTTAAATATAGAAGTTGTTGACGGAATCAGTGATCACAGGGCTGTAAACGCTAAATTTTCTCTAAGTGTAGATAAAGTCAACAAACCTAAGAGAAAGGTGTATTTGTTCAATAAAGCGGACTATGATGGCTTGAAATGTGAATTAATAAGTTCTTTTTTTATATTTGACGAATTAAGCAAAACTAGTAGTGTCGAGGATACTTGAAATAATTTTCTTAGGATAACACGTTCAGCAATACAGAGGTTCATACCTAGTAAATATATAAAAGAGAATAAGGAACCCCGATGGTACAACTCTGAAGTACGGAAATCTCTTAGGCGGCAAAGGGTGTGCCATGCCAGAATGAAAAACGCAGTTAAAGATTCCTCCCCTGATAAAATCAACGAAACCATACAGAACTACAAAGCATCTAGGTCCACTGACAAAAAGGCCTTCCGGCAGGCGCTAGCGGAATTCAAAAGGAAAAAATTAGGCGAACATTTGAACGATAACCCAAAGATGTTTTGGTCCTACGTCAGGGAAGTGCAGGGAAACAAGTCCACCGTAAACTCATTGAATATCGAAAAGGGGGATAAAGTAACGAGTAGTTTAGATAAAGCCAACATATTAAACTCGTTTTTCCAGAGTGTTTTCAACATATCCTCACAAAATACACCCGAGAACCTTCCGAAAATATTTCAGCATTCAATGGAAGCAATCAATATTTCCACCCGCGGAATAGAATTACTCCTTAAAAACATAGACCCCAACAAATCTCCAGGACCTGATGAGATACCGGCACGCATGTATAAAGAACTGTCGGCTGAAATTGCCCCATATCTAGATATAATATTTAAGAAATCATTAGCAGAAGAAAGCGTGCCAAACGGCTGGAAGGTAGCTTCGGTAACACCCATATTTAAAAACGGAGACAGGGAGGACCCCAGTAATTATAGGCCAATATCGCTGACTTCCATTTCCTGTAAGATTCTTGAACACATCATTGTTAGTTCCATGATGAGGCACCTCGATAGCCAAGATTTATTAATTAATAACCAACATGGCTTCCGTAAGGGTAGATCCTGCGAAACTCAACTCGCACTTTTTGTACATGATGTATTAAACTCCGGTGAAAGTAATATTCCAGTTGATGCGATATTCCTAGATTTTAAGAAAGCTTTCGATAAAGTCCCTCATTGCAAATTACTGGCGAAATTGGAAACCTATGGAATACACGAAAGTTTTATTAACTGGATTAAACAATTTTTAAGTGATCGTGTCCAAACAGTCGTCCTGGACGGTGTATCATCCGATACTGTCAAGGTCACGTCGGGGGTACCACAAGGAAGTGTCATAGGTCCCCTCCTTTTCCTTATTTACATAAATGACCTCAGTACCGTAGTTAATAGCAAGCTCCGTCTTTTCTCCGATGATGCAGTAATTTATGGGGACATCTGAAGTCACGAAGACAGAGTCGTGTTAGCCAACGACCTAGATGCAATTCAAAATTGGTGCGATACATGGCAATTGGAATTGAATTTTTAAAAATGCATAGTAATACATTTTTGGGAAAAGAGTAATTCCCTCCCTTATAGTTACAAAGTGAAACAAACCAATATCGAGAGGGTAGATTCCTTTAAATACTTGGGTGTAACAATTACTCACGATCTGTCCTGGGGAAAACACATACGAGAAATATGCGGTCGTGCTAATAAAAAATTGGGATTTGTGAAAAGAGTGCTAGGTAAATGCGACGAAAAGGTGAAAGAACGATGTTTCCTTGCCTTGGTCAGGCCCCACCTAGAGTATGCTGCCAGTATATGGGATCCTCATAACATAAATTTGGTTTCGGAATTAGATCGAGTTCAGCGGAGGGGGGCTAGATTTGTCAAACATTGTTATGACCAACTCAGCAGCGTATCCACTTTGCTAGACAATTTAGGTTGGGATTCTCTTACACAGCGGCGTTTCCAATATAGATTAAACTTATTAAAAACATTTAAAGATGGGCCCTTTTCCGATGACATCAAGGATATAATACGAACCCCAACGTATTACGGTCGAAGGGATCACGAATATAAGACTAGAGAGATAGACTGCAAGACTGACAGGTTTAAAATGTCATTTTTTCCAAGAACGATAAGGGACCAGAATGCTCGTAGTCGAAATTCCCCAGGACTTAGTTCATTACAATAAGTATTAACGTACAGGTTAGGGACTTCGCGAAGATGTGTATACATGTGTGTATGTATGTATGTATATATATGTAAGTGTGTGTGTATATATATATATATATATTTTCCCTACAGGTTCCCCCCACCTTTCCTCACCTAACTCCCAACCCCCTCAACCCTTACCCTTCCCTCATGGTGCTACACCCCCTGCCACACACCTTTTTGGTGGCTCGCAGGGTACTTATGTAGATGTAAGTGAAATAACCAAATACTAAAAAAGCACCAACTGGAGTAGATACATAAAGGCAAATTGTAGCTACTCTGTTGTTAGGAGAACTAAAGAGGTGGCACTCTTTTCTACAATTTTGGACTTTGATTGGTTGAACTCTTATTTTGAATCCAGCAGATAAGGAATGGGAAAGAATGGTATTTATAGAAGATATGAGAGCAGAGTTGGTGAGTTAACTCGTATTGAATATGATGTGAAAACAAAATCAAAATACGTATACATGGCAGCATTGCACAGATTATTAAATCATCTTAAGACAAAGAAGATCCTTAAATTGTCTTTAGGTAAAGAAAAAAAGAGGGTCTCTACTGTAGAGAAAAAACCTACCATCATGCCCAGCACACGAACATCTTTAGAGCGGCATAAATGTCAGACGCATTTTCTTCGTTGGGATTGAACAGTAAAATCATGCAAATCAGTATGACTAAAGAAAGTATGATGAAAATCTCCACAGTATAAGGGCTGCGCCCCTTAAGTACTTCACATGCCACTTTCACTATGGTTCATACCAGTTCACTTTTTCTCTAATAATCTTCATTGCAGATACCATATTCTATGAGTTATTTTATCCATCAACATTAACATAATAATAATTAAAGAGGAGGTTAGGTTAGAATGGTCAGTTATAACAACTTTGGTGACTTACCTGAAGCTTAGAGGAAATGTCCTTAATACTACTTGAATCATTGATGCCAAAAACTGAAGAAATCACCCCGGTATACACAAGAATGGCGATGATAACACCTTGACTGAAATAAAAACAGGATGTAAGCAATTCAATTAACAGAGAAGGTGCGTACCTCTGATAATACCACACATACAAGAATGAAAAAAATACTACAGCTTTGATGCACAAAAATTTTCCAATCGGTTTCATTGGTGCGAGTTCTTCCCTATTGGCCTTATAAAACAAAACGAGGCAATACATTGCCACGAACTGGGAGAAGTTATTGACAGCTATCATGTACGGAAACGCAAAATCTCCTCTGAATTCCCCTTCGCCATACACATGATTCATTTCACAGATACTGAAAAAGGGTTGATAAAAACCAAATTACTAATTACTTAATTTGCAGAATTCTAATTATCACAGAAAAATATGGGTCATGAATTACCTACTTACAAAGACACAATTGTTGTAAATGGTCTCACCACGGTATACTGCAAGATTCCATGCTTGCACATGTGCACGAACTCACTGGTAGAATCAAATATCAATTAAATGTTTGCGTGTTAATAAAATTATTTAAAACTCCAACTCGGAAGTCTACATACCTTCCCATTTCCCATGGCTGTAAGCAGCACAATGGAAAAATGTGATTTACTTGCGGCTTCATCGCTAAACTGGCTTCAAGGTTCATTCTCGAGTTGAGGTAGTTTAGCAGGTATGCCATAAAATTGTAAATAACATAGGCTTCATAGCATTCACGCAGAGAATCAAGATAAATTGATACTGTAGGAAAGGCTAGCCCAAGCCACTAAAATTTAAAACAAAAAAAAATAAGTAACAGTCGGTAAACCAAACAATAACCTCGGTCATCGATTCAACTTACAGCATTTAGTGCATATATTGGTACCATCCAGAGAATCCTATACCACCGAAAGATAGCAATTATTAAAAACCAATGAGGAAATAGCCTTTAAGCCACTACATCTCACCCGGTATGATGAAATCACCAACCTGATAATATGCTTCTGAAGGTGTGGTTTTGTGTAGTGAACAAGGTGCTGAATTATACCCCAAAATGAAATTGGCAATGACATCATCACAAAAACGCCGCCAATTATTGCACCTTGATCTTCTTTACGGAAACCTCGTTTTACGGCATTCGCAATAATCATAGGAAGAATAACAACAATAACTAAAGCGTAAACCGACATGACCACAGGCCTTATCCATAATCTCCACTTCGAGAGGAGAGCACCGAGACTTTGACAACACATTTCTCTACACTTGGATTTTGGAAGTGAAGACTGAATATTATTTTCAACGAAATTTCATACATTTCATATCCGCTGATACAATATTAAGTAGTTTAGTTAATTCATGCGCACATTATGTAATTCATAGTCGCTGATCTTGACGACAATTATCATCGTACGAATCTAGAATTCGACTTCCATCTTCAAAACTGATGCACTAAAACGAAAAAAAAAAACAGGTCAACCCAATTTTTTGAGAAAACCTGGATTGATGCACTCAAAAGTTTCCACACACTTCGCCGTCGAGCAGCAGGATTGAATTCGATAGCAATATCTAAGATTGTCTCACCGTCGTTCTACTACCTTGTCGTACCCAACTACCGTGTTAAGACCTTAACCCTGCTTTCTTTAAGACCCCGATCAAAGAGGGAGTTGTTTTACAATGAAACTGCAACATAGTTATTATATTGGTTGATAGGTAACGCTGGCATCACATGACCGCGCCGAGGCTCAAATTTTGTCTTATATATTTTCTTACTCAATTTTATATACCTTGTACACCGTATCCGGAAACGAAGCGAAAGACAGTGTATGGAATCAATAGGTGACTTTGATGATGTTCGCGGGAAAGAAAGACATCTGCATTGGCCTTTATATATTTATTGAACGGAGAAACGAAAACAAGTACAATTAAAAAAAACTACAGATTATTAATCAAAAAACGGGCCTCACATTTAAATGCATATTTTAACAGGAAATCTTTACAAAAGGAATGCCAATTTCGGTAGGTAGTACTAAAACCTTACAAAGATGCTTCCTTATTTTCTAATTCCTGACTCTGCAATAAAGAGGCATCTGAAAACTTGAAAATCACTACTTCAGACAGTATTATTTATTTGGAGACTGGTTATTTACCTGGAGAATTTTTTCCTGTAACCCCATTGTGTTAAATTCACGCCTAGTTGCAGTAATACCCCTGGCCAGTAGCACAAAGAAGTTCTTCGGAGGGATAGGTTGTTTTGTTGGTCATCATTAAAAAGAAAACTTAAAAAGGTACCCTATAAAAAATTAGGTTCTGTTGTAAGGGTTGCTCTTAATTGGTCACAAGGATGAACCCAGAGAAATGTCTATCACATGAACATCCACACATGCAACTGAACCTATTATTTTGTAACTTAACATCAACTTTTCTTTGTTGTAAGTTGGTTCTCCTGTAATTTATTGAATACTTTAATGAAAAAGAGAGGAAAATCAGTCAAAAGAACGTATCCATGGTATTTCCTTGGATCTGGTTGGAAAGCAATTATTAATTAATAAGGGTCGCTGGGATCTTATCAGTAGAGCGTTGGACTACCGACCGGAGGGTCCCGGGTTCGATTCCCGGGTGAGGCACTCTGGGCACCTGCAGCTCCACCCAAGCTAGGTGATTTTTCGGGTACCAGATCTTCCTGGGAAACTATAACTGGCACAGGGAAAGGAACTGGTCCCCCGATGTGTGAATATTCACACGGCATTGGGCTTGGTACATGGGTAAGCTTTACCATCACCGACTAAACCGACCTTCGGGTTGATTACTGTGTTTATGGTTTTTACACTCTTTAATGCTTTCCAGAACTAGTGTACAATGGGGTTGTGTATATATCCAGTTTTGCCTAATAATATTATAACATTTTTTTATGAGATCTTGATTAAGGTTTCTTGTGTTGAGGTGCCAGAAATGCTTAGTTTTCAGTTCAACCCACAGCATTACTGCTCTTATGGTTGTGAACCACCCATCCTGAAAAGGAGGGTGGATTACCTTATTCTTTCCCTCGAACTCCTGTCCTCATATGGATCACTGACAATCAGGACTTGCCAAAATCAGAAAGGAATGCCAGTTTTTGGCAGCTGGCACAAAAATATTTTGAATATGCTACCGTATTTTCTCAGTACTGGCTCTCCAATTATGGAATAAAATTATAATATATTTTTGGTATTGCAAAAGAAGACCAATATTACTCACAACCAGTGTTAGGAATTAAGTAATAGTGTCATGTTTTTAATAATGTTTGTTAATGTGTACACCATTAAATCAATGCAGATGTGAGTAATGTATTGAGTTGGGTACCAATTTCCAAAAAAAAAACAATATACAAGTAAATCTTTAAAAAGCAGTGGCACAAAGGGAAAACTAATTTATTTATTAAAGTGTAATGTGTATGGCATTACCACAAAGTTAAAATATAATAAAGAACACATAAATTATGTTTGCAAAAATCGTAAAATTTAGTCTAGTCTATGGCAGAGTTTGAAAAGAAATAGAACAGCGAATTGACTTCCCATCTCAAAAAGAAAAGTACAAAAGGATACTACCCGCCAATCATTTTCCTTAAAAATCTATTTAAAAATAACAATGTTTTCTCAGCAAAACTAAATCAAAGTTGATCTCCTGAATGACAAATGACCCTGATGTATCATTACTTCCGCTCAGTTTGGAAAATTGTCTGTCTGTAATGTTTTTAATGTGTACATAAAAAACAGCACCAGCGACTATTCCTTCAACTCTTGACTATCATGACAGCAGAGGAAGGCAAAACATCCATCTATACATTATCCACTACTAGACCAAAAGCATTGAATTAGGGCCCAAGGAAATGGGCATCAGATTATATAACAACTAACCCAAAAGTATAAGGCTACACTGCTACATTCAAATACAGATTAAATAGATATCCACAACATGCTCTAATCAGTTGACGAACGTCTCACCAATATTCCTGATCTTAAAGTTCATACTTTTAGTTTATAGCAATACTCTTAGTCTAGTTTATGTTAATGCACCATAATTTTAAATGGATATTTGTGTGAATTTTACATAAATTTGCATTATTGCTACATTTAACGTTAATTCTGAATGGCTGGATATTGGCATATACACCTGCACTGTAACTGTGTCTGTAAGATCTTCCTCTAACCTTATCAATAGGATCCGCTCACTGTATTGCCACCATGATTTGACTCTTCTTGCCCACTCCTTCTTGAACATAATGCCCACTCCTGCAAATCTCTGTTTGTCTCCTAAGTATATCACCCTGTATCCATCGCTCCAGAAGTCGTCGGCCCCAGCCCATTTAACCTCGCTCACTACCACGATTTCGATTCTCAATCTGTCCATCTCCACCTTGGCATTCTCTGACTTCCCGCACACTCCCAATGATCTCACATTCCATATCCCTATCCTGCATTCATCCACCTTGACTGATGTTCCCCTCCCAGTAGACCCCCCACCAGGAGATCTGATTGGGCGACAATTTTATATATATATATATATATATATATATATATATATATATATATATATATATATATATATATATATATATATATATATATATATATATATACACACACGAGGGTCATCCGGAAAATAGTACCCGTTCGTGCCGCATGAAGTGCTGACAACGCGAGTAGCCGCTGGACGAGGTCAGATAGCTTCAGTGGCTTGTCTGCCTTCTCTGAGCCAAGTTGCGTGACGCTAGCATTGCCTGTGTTGTTTCTGTGATTGTTTACAATGTTTAAAAAAATTGAGAACGCCGCCAGTTGTGAAGTGAGGGCAGTGATTAAATTCCTCAATGCAAGAAACGTTCGCCCATATGATATTCACCGCCAATTAAAGGAGGTGTATGGAGACAATGTAATGGACGAGTCGTCTGTTCGGCGGTGGTGTCGCAACTTCAACATGGGGAGGGGGAACACACACGACGATGAGCGTTCGGGGAGACCGTCTGTCATTACAGACCAACTGGTGAGCTCAGTTGACGAATTCGTGAGGAACGATCGGCGCGTCACAATTGATGACATCTGTGAGCATTTTCCCAATGTTTTTCGAACAATTGTTCATGAAATTGTTAAACACCATCTGCATTATGCAAAAATTAGTGCAAGATGGGTCCCTCGCATGCTTACAGATGAGCACAAAACCAAGCGTATGGCTGCAGCACTGACGTTTTTGGGACGTTATTCTGATGAAGGAGACTCTTTCTTGACTCGCATAATTACTGGTGACGAAACATGGGTTTGTTATGCATCACCTGAGAGTAAACGACAGTCAATGGAGTGGCATCATGCTCATTCACCAAACAAACCAAAAAAATTCAAGACAGTTCTGTCCACCAGGAAACTCACGGCAACCATTTTCTGGGATCCACGAGGTGTATTGCTTATTGATTTTATGGCCCGTG
>CM073775.1:109015422-109075422 GCA_037158775.1 Hetaerina titia | reverse complement strand
ACAATGAATTAGTGAAAGAAAATGTGAATTTAACTCAAAGGCTAAATGAGCTTGAGTGTATTATTAGTGAATCTATATCTGGTGTATATAGTGCGCGCTCAAACGATTCAACTACAATGCCTGCATGGACTACCGTGAAAACTAAAGCGGCGATGAAAAATAATTCCAAACGATCGTCAGATAAGAATAGTATTTCTCTTCAAAATAAATTCCACCTTCTCAGTGACGATTTTGGAACTGATTTTCAAAGTACAGCTGATCACCCCGAAGAGGGATTTCTTCTTCCGACTGCACATCACGTGAAACTCAAACCGAGAGCTTCTGGGACAAAGAAGAGGCCCGCGAAAAAAAGGAAGGTATCTATTTACTCCGACAGTCACGGTCGAGGTTTAGCGTGTATGCTAAATGACATTAATGAAGACCAAAGTTTGTGTTTTGATGGTTCAGTGAAACCAGGAGCTGAATTCAAAGATGTGGTTAATGGGTGTGAGAATATTGGTAAAAAATTTACTGGAGGTGATTTCATGGTTTTACTAGGGGGAACAATTGATATCTATCATAACAAATCCAACTGTGTAATTGAAACCTTGAAGCAATTGCTTCCTAAGTTGTCACACACGAATGTAATTGTCTGCCACTTACCATATCGGTACGACTTACAAACAACTTCTTGTGTAAATATAGAAATAGAAAAGGTAAATCCACTGATCTCTAAAATTTGCCAAAATTTTAAAAATGTATGGATCCTTAACATTGGTAAACTTGATCGCAGGTTCCATACAACTCATGGTTTACACTTAAACAAGCATGGAAAACGTTTTGTTTCCAATGAAATAGTTAAGGTTTTGACAAAAATAATACCTATTGCAAGCTCCTACTCTGCATGTGTTGGTGCTAGACCTGAATCAAACTCTGTGTCTACTTGACTAAACAAGAAGCTCAATGTACTCCATCAAAATATTCAATGTGTTAGAAATAAGGTGTTTGAATTGGAAGCAATCTTATCCACATTAGAAACCAAGTTTGATGTACTATGCTTATCTGAACATTGGTTAACCAAGACAGAAAGTGAGCATTTTTATCTAGCCAATTATAATCTAGTTAGTCTTTATTGCAGAACACATTGCAAAAATGGAGGTACAGCTCTTCTCGTCAGAAATAATATTAAAGCCAAAACACAATCCTTTACTTCATTTCTAAGTGAGGAAAAAAACTTTGAGCATTCTGTAGTTGAAAACTATCTTCCCAATGGTAGTAGTTTTATAGTTTGTTTCTATAGATCTCCAAACAGCCTTGAAGATGTATTCTTAAATAAATTAGATACTCTTATTGGGTTACTTAAAAACAAAAAGAAACCAGTTTTAATATGTGGTGATTTTAATATAGATTTTTTGAAAAAGTCCAACATTTAACATGATTTATTTACTTTTCTGTGCTCTCATGATATGACAGAAACGATTAAAGACCCAACAAGGATCAACTCATGTCTTAATCAATTTTAATACATTAATGTCAAAAGAAACATGGTAGGATATTAATTACCCTACTGATCTTGATATTAAAGTTGACAGCTTTATCAATATCATTACTTATTACCATGATTTAGCATTTCCCCTTAAAAAAATTGCCAAGCATAATAAAAGTAAACCTGAAAATAGTCCTTGGTTAACAAGAGGAATAATTATTTCTTGTGATAGAAAAAGAGCATTGTATAAGCAATGCATTGACTCTAATGATCCAGAGTTAAAAAAATACTACAAAAGTTATTGTAAAATTTTGAGAACTACTATTACTCTAGCAAAAAAGCTGCATACCAGCTCATTGATAATAACATCATCTAATAAAGCTAAGGCTATCTGGAAAGTAGTGAAACAGGAAAAAATAAAATTAATAGCAACACAATACCTAAAATATGTTATAATGGCACAACAATAACAAGTGTCCAAAAAATTTTAGACATTTTCAATGATTACTTTGCCCAAGTAGGTTTCAATCAAACTCCCAAACAGTCGCCTTCCAACACAGGTACTTCTAAAATGGTCATCAATTCCTCCTCTATATATCTAGAACCTGGTACTAAATATGAAATATTGAGGATAATCAATCAATTAAATAATAAATATTCATGTGGCCCTGATGGTATACCTGATGCTGTTATAAAAAGTTGTGCCACCTTTATTGCTGAACCACTGACTGAAATTTGTAATCTTTCCCTAAGTGCTGGTCAATTCCCCTCCAAATTTAAGGTTGCAAAAATTAAACCTCTGTTAAAAAAAGGAGAGAAGGAAAACATTGAGAATTATAGACCAATTTCCTTACTTTCAGGTTTCTCCAAATTTTGGAGAAGGTCATGTATCTGAGATTGATTTCCTTTTTTGATAAATCCTCTGTCATTGACAATCATCAATTTGGCTTCAGAAGGAATAAGTCCATTAATGATGCCCTTTTCTCATTGACAAGGAATATATGGAATGCCTTAGATAGTAATACTCATGTTGCAGGGCTTTTTATGGATTTAAAAAAAGCTTTTGATACAGTTAACCATGGAATTCTTTTAAAAAAATTAGAAACATATGGTATAAGAGGCAATGCAAAGGACTGGTTTAAATCATATTTAACTGATTGGTCACAATATATTGAAATGAATTCATCTGTATCAAGTACAACTTCTGTTATTAGTGGAGTTCCGCAGGACTCCATTCTTGGACCACTACTATTTTTAGTCTTCATAAATGATTTACCTGCAAATTTACCACTCTCCAATACAATACTATTTGCTGATGATACTAACTTAATTTTTAATAACCATAATCCCACTCAGTTAATGAACGAGGTAACAGAAACTACACATAATTTGATGAACTGGCTCATTGACAATAAGCTATCTTTAAATGTTAGTAAAACCCATTATTTAAACTTCAATCTCAAGAAGAAGTTAATAAATTTATATCCAATAATTAACAGTTACCTCATAAAAGAACTAAAGGTAACAAAGTTTTTAGGTATTTGGATTGACTCTAATCTTTCATGGGAGGAACATATTAATAATTTATCTCAAAAACTGGCACAAATCTGTTATGCATTCCGTGTACTCAAGGAAATCATTTGCATTCAGGCATTGAGGACTATATATTTTGGCTATGTGCAGTCACTTCTCCATTATGGTATTCCCTTTTGGGGCTCCTCTATCTTCCTTCCAAAATTATTTAAAATGCAAAAAAAGATTATTCGCATAATGACTAATTCTAATAATAGAGCTCCCAGTAAACCTATTTTTGAAAAACTAGAAATCTTACCTCTTCCTTGTCTATACATTCTTCAAACAGTGTGTCTTATTAACAAAAAACAGGACATGTTTATTAAAAACTGTGACCTTCATAGTCATAATACGAGATGCCAAAATGCATTCCATGTAAGTCAGCACAGAGTAAATAAAACGATTAAAGGGATAGATCATCAGGGAATACTTATGTACAATAAATTGCCTGCTTATATTAAAAATATCAAAAGTTCCTTTAAATTCACGTATGCCGTGAAAAAACTACTTTCATGTAAGTTATTTTATAGTGTAGATGATTTTCTAATGCATAACATTTCAAATGTATAACTGAAATGTGTTATGGAAAGGAGACAAACTATGCAAATTTCACTTGAATAGAGGTTTATTCACGACCCGGGTTTCAAACACTTAATGTCATCTTCAGGAATAAATCTGAATAAATAAATATTGAATAAATTGAATAAATATTAAATAAATATTGAATAAATTTCACTTGAATAAATCTCCATTCAAGTGAAATTTGCATAGTTTGTCTCCTTTCCATCATGGATAAACTTCACAAGGTTAACCCTATTACCGTTCGGTTTGAAATGTATTAATTCCAAAAAGTTGTAAATTGTATGTATTTGTACTTTGCATATTGTTTTGATTTTGCATAATGTTTTTTTACTGAAATGAAGTGTAAAACATGTATTGACAAAGCCATGCATAATTCTATGCTTATGGTGAATGAATAAATTACAATTATATATATATATAGAGTCACTTTCTTGGAAAACCCATGAACGTTCACAATAATGTGAATTCACTAAATAGTCATAGCAAACACAGAAACTAAAACATATAAAAGAGGGACTCACTAGTTCTCGAATTTTTGGTGGTACAACCACAATTCCACCACCAACCTTTTCCCCAAATGCCCCTCTGTCACTTTCAAACGCCCCGCCAATCTATCAGATCTTCTAAAATCTACCAATCCACTTCTTAAATCCTCGCCCCATTCCAAAATCACTCCCAGACCCTGCAATAAACCTAGATGCAAAACATGTCCTATTTTCCTAACCAGAATCCCATCCCTCTCCCACTCGCTCTTTAAGTCTCTCCCACCAATTCCCTACTCCTCGTGTACCTCCAGCAATGTTGTCTACCTACTCAAGTGCCAACTTTGCCCTGCATTTTACATTGGACAGTGTACCACACCCCTTAATATTAGAATCAATAATCATCGAGCCTCATGCAACAATTCCTCCCTTATTGGTATGCTCCCAATCCCCAAACATGCCTCCGAACACAACACTGCCTTTGACCAATGTTTTAAAGTATCCATCTTAGCATCCCTCCCACACTCAGACCCTCCACTGAAACTCAAAACAATATAGCTAGCTTTCATCTGGCTCTAGGATTCCTGGAATCGCCCAGGTATTAATATTAGACATTAATTGCCCCCTTTATGCATATAATTTCATCCCCCTCCTCCCCCAACAACTTCCATATCATCCCCACCTTTTTTTAAAATTGCCACGCCATACACTACCCCTCCAAACCCCTCACCTCGAATGCCTTCCCCCCCTTTTTTCCCCCCTTTTCCTTTCTTTTCCCCTCTTTTCCTCCATTTTCCCCCTTCTCCTTCCTACCACTGCTTTCGGGCCCTCCTCTGCCTCAGTTCTGTTCCTAATTCCTCTTGAGAAAGGTGGTTGCACCACCGAAAATTCGAGAACTAGTGAGTCCCTCTTTTATATGTTTTAGTTTCTGTGTTTGCTATGACTATTTAGTGGATTCACATTATATATATATAATATATATACACATTCAAATACGAAGTCCCGCCATACGGCGCACAAATATTCATTCAAACATAGAATTTACGGAAAGGGTATAGGAAATAGGATCCATATGGCGGAACTTTGTATTTGAATGTGAATCTGGCCAATGTGGCTCATCTCTTCTTCTGGCTATACGTGCCTTGAAATGTGCTGTTCCTATTCTCTATGATACTATATGCTTTATAACCAACCGTCCCCTCTTCTTGTGTGTATTGTCTATTTCTCCTTTGGTGGGTGGAACAGCTCCCTAAAGCCTTCCTTTGGCAAACCATTCGGAGCACTTGGGCGTTTAAAAAACATCACAGATCTCAGTGTAAATTAGGTTTCCTTGGTGGTGTAGTTGGTAGCACATCCACCCAGCAAGTGGAAGGTCCAGTGTTCAAATCCCAGCTAAGGAAATATTTTTACATTCAAGATCTGCTCAAAAACCACCTTCCCCACATGTCCTGTGTTCGCTTTGTATGTGTTTTCCTATCCCCTTTCCTTATACCTATTTCTATATATATATATATATATATATATATATATATATATATACGTAAAAAAAACACTCACATTGTAAATTATTTGAGCTTTCGGCCTACTTCGAGGCCTTCTTAAGGTCAGATTGAAAGGTATTGAGGGCGGAGTGTCTGGGGAGGGAAAAAGGGGGGTGGAAGGTTTAGTGACAGCTGGGAAGGGAATGAAAGATGGTTGTTAAGGGTGGGAATGTTAAAAGATCGAAAAGCTAGGAAATATGCGGATTTGCGAGTTCTCACCTCTATGTTGGTGGCTGAATCGGGTAGGGATTCTAGAATTGTTAGGGAAAAGCATTCATCAAATGATAGGTTGTGTGAAATTTTGTGTAAAAGGATAGGAAGAGAAGAGAGTAAGGCAGAATTACAGGAGTAGCGGTGATTATTCATTCGAATGGATAAGGGGGTAATGCATTCGACTATGTAGAATGAAGTGCATTGTTTGCACGGCAAAAGATAGATAATATTTTTCGAGAGGCAATTAGCGTGGGAAAGGGGTGAAGGGACAATGAGGGTATTTGGGGAGAGAGGAGCAGATCTGATCAGCAGACATCTTTTACATCGGGGGCGATTGCAGGTAGGGGAAATATGTGGAATTTGTCAGGGCGGGGTGCCAAAGGGTTGGTGGATCACAGAAGGTTTCTGAGATTGGCTGGCCATCTGTAAGCGACAGAGGGGCATTGGGGCAGTAGGGATGTGATCGCATCATTGTCATGTAAAATAGGATAAAGTTCTTTGTGAAGGGTTTTCAGTCTGTGGGATCCGGGGAAATAAGTTGTGCAAAGGTTGAGTCCTGCGTCAGAAGGGGGGGTTGTTATTCTGTGGTGTGTGTGGTCGGGTTGAGCGATAGATTTTATCCTGTAGGAGCTTTTCTGGATAACCGTATTTGTGGAGTGCATGGTGTGGATTGTGGAGATATTTGTTGAGGGTAGCTGTGGTGTTATAAATCCAATGTCCGCGGATAGAGAGAGAGAGTTGGGAATTGAGCATTTGGTGTGAAAAGGATGACTACTGGTATAGTGCAGATATTGTTGATGATTAGTAGCTTTGATGTGTACTGAAGTGGTGAATTTGGTATTGCGAAGTGAGATGTCTGAGAGTAATTCTAACTCGGGGTTCACGTTGCACAGTGAAGGGCATTTCAACCTTCTTATATTCCATGACCATTGCCAGTCTGTAACCCCTTCTGAAAGGAAAAGTTTTCTTGAAATGGGCATTGGTTCTTGGTATCTGTTAGCTGAGGAGAGACACCACATGTGTCATGAAATAATGTTGGGGTGAGGGAGTCAAGGAATGATAGAATGCAAAGTCTTCTTCACTTAGCAACTTTAGGTCCACAATATATTTTTTATCCATCACTTAGCCATCGCAAGTTGTCTCAATTCTTTTCAAGATGATCTAATAAAAGTGCCTAAAAATGGAACATATTGAAACCTTCCTTAATGACCACCACCTCAATTCAATTGGAACTGATGAATAAAACAACCAACTTCAGAGAGAGCATAGTGGTTCATGTTTTTCTGGCTGGCATTCTAGCTTCACAGTATTCAACCTAGCCCAACATCCCATGGTAACTTTTCATTTCACTTACTTTATACATCTACATCTACATAAATACCCTGCGAGCCACCAAAAAGGTGTGTGGCAGGAGGTGCATTTACATGTTTGTTCAATCCATCAAATTACACCAAAGACTCAGTCAAGCAGTTGTAGAGACTGGCAATGTGTTTGTTAGCTTTGGTAAAAAAGAAAATGAGGGAAGGCCAGGGAAAGGCTATTATGAGTCAAAAGGAGGGAAAAGAGAGATCGTGGAAAGCAAAATATCATGTTGGAGGACAAGGAGGAGACCAATCTCAAAGAAATCATAAGCCAGGCAGCAAGTGAATTAGTGGCTCAATAAAGTGCACAGTCAATGGCAAAGAGAATGAATTTGTAAAACTTTGCAGCAAGCAATGGATGGGTGTAATGTTTCCTAAAGGACCCCATGGTTAAAGACCATGCAGTATCTGTGTGGAGAAGCAGGTGAAATCAATGAAAATATGGAGATACATGTGGCTTAAGGTGACCTACCATTCTTGAAGGTTATCACTCTCAGATATATTTAATTTTAATTACACTGGTCTGCCTTTTTATCCAGATCAAACAAAGCTATTTTTACTACCCTCATTTTTAAGTCTCTCAAAAGTGAGATGATGGCTGAGGATCTATTAGCAATGATTATTTGCTGCAATGCAGTGGTGGGGGTGAGGGGAAATCAGTTGATAATCAGAATGCCACTTTACCTCGGTGCTCCTAGAAGGTGGATATGAATCTTACGGGGGCCAAGTGCTACACAATCCAATTAGTGTGAATGACATTCTCTATTTTTGAATCTTGGCTGAATGCCTTCAATACCATGATGCTCTAAAGGTGAGATGAGATATGACATTACTCCTAGACAATACACCATACCATCTAGAGTTACACTATCCAATGTGAAAATGATGTTCCTACATGCTAGTAACTGCAGGTCCAGGGAATTACAAAGTTTTTTTAATCACAAAAATGGAAGCATATTCTTCAATTCCTGGTGGCAAGAAAAACAAAGATGAATATTTCTTTGAACTGATAAAATTTGTGGATATTGGTGATGCTGTTTAGTGGGCCAAATATTGTGGAATGAGTTGCGCCAGGTAACTATAGAGATGTTACTTGAAAAATGTGAAATATTGAGAGGCTAAGTGAAGATAGAAGTATCACCACAAATGTTAAAATACATGACATAGGTAAATGGAAAACTCACAGAACTTCTTCAATATCCCAATGGCATAAAAGTTGAAATGCTGGATCTTCAATTCTGCAACAATTTAGAAGGAACTTTTGGCTCGAATAGCTTGCTAAAAGAAGACTAATTTAATAGCTTAAATTTCTCTCTAAACTCAGAGTCAATTCCTTAATTGAAAATATTAAATTACCTACTAGAAATAGGAAAAAAATTGTATAACAGAAATACAATTGCTGATATTCTTATGCTACCAGTTTCAAATACTTATGATTTTATTTCAGCCATTAATTGGAATGGATATAAATTTTTGTAATGAATAAAAAAAACCATCAACACAGCCATTCATCAAAAGCCTTAATAGTAAGTGACAATCAATTTAATTTGTAATCACCCTTTACACTGGAGGCTAAGATTCCAATCTCATGAAATGTACATATGCATTGGAGACTGAGAGAGGTAATGAATTATTTTTAACATCAATTAAAACATTAACCATTTGGAAAAGTAAGAGCATAATCTGCAAACATTGCAACTCAGAGAATTATGGCAATGATAATGCTCCCATGATGTTAACTAAAGATCTGGATAATCTCCACCAGAAGCAGTATCTTTATCATGGCTTAGATGACCAGACCCAAGAGAAAACAAAGGAGATACTCAAAAGTTAAGAAATGTATTTGAACTACCAGAATCTCTAAATGAATTTAAACGTAGTCCACAATATAGTATTTTCAGACATTTCTTCTTGTCCTAAAATAACTTCACACGGTGAAAAGGAAAATTCAGTGGCCAACCCATTAAGCAGCCACTCAAATACATTTGTGACTTGACTTGAATCATTTAAATGGGTTTCATTTTGTTTCAATAAGAGTGCTGTGGGGTATAAATTTGAATGATGCATGTAAGACTGTGTTGATACTCTAATCACCTCACCCTTTAAGTCACAAAAAATTGACCTATACTACAAAAGTATTACTGAAATATTGAACTAGAGTGGCTCCAGACTCAATTTTCTGATATCAGCCTTGTCATGGTTTAAGAAAATAATACTGGATAATCCCAAATATTGTCAAACTAATTCATTTTTAATGATAAATTAAGTTCATTTACAGAACAAAAGCTTGACATATTATTTATTAATTTCCAAATCTATTGTCAACTGCTTCAAAACTCAAATGTTCTTATGGATCCCTGGCAAAGCAGTACCAGTTTAGACAGTTATTTTTACTTTGAGCACTTAAGAAACTTCCAATTACATACCTACGTATGAGATCAATATCAAATTTGATGCACTAATGGAACTTTTACAATACCAACTATGGAGACCACTGCAAACATTAAAATTGGAGGGAGGGAAATTTTTGCTATGGTCCAAGAGAAAAAATTAAAAGCAGATGAGATGCATGCAGATGTGGTGGTACATTAGTGTTAACTTTCAGAAAATCAAAAACATGCTGCCACTCAAATTTTATAAAAAATTGATTATCCCATGAGGAATTACCTTAAGGTTTGTGAATATGAATATTTAAGAAAAATAGACTTGCCCCATGGTGCAAGACATTCCTTTAAGGTCTGCACCTTTGCATTTGTTGCTACTGACTACGTCAGAACCAAATTTTAAATTACATTGCATACGAATTAAATTATCACATCTAGAGACACAATATTCATGTAATTATTTGTATGCTTTTGATATAAAATAAACGAAACTCAGCTTTCACCAACAATTACCATCATTAACAAATAACAAGGATCAAAATGGAATAAACAAGAAAATTACCAAAATAATCTATTTAAAAGGCTGACCTTTGCATAAAACAAAATTATCACAGATGAGTGAGAATCCAAAATAATAAACAACCCACTTTTTTGGACGGAAGTGAAGGCACTTGAGCCATTCGGCCAAGAATGATACAATGTCATTCTACATTGCTACCCATTAGCCGTTGGTGGACTAACCATATCCTAAAACTCATCCTACATAAAGGAAAATCAAGCATATATCAATCTTCATATTTATCTGATGCAGTCCATGATGAGGCTGCCACCACTAACTACTTCTGGAAGAGAAGTGGGAGGGGTGAATGTTTTTCTTACTTAGCTTCATCAACGTGGAATTGACCTGCCTACAGGCCAGAGATCGTGTTCTACTAATATGCCCAAAGTTTAATTGCTCCAGTGTCGCTCACAAATGGGATTTAGCAATGCCACCAGGGGGATATACAGTCTGGATCAGCACTTCGTTAAAGGCCAATGACCCCTCCCCCCTTATCGCGAGGTCCTCTCGTGCTACTACTGGCACTGAGGGGGGGTGCGGGTCAGACTTGGATAATGGATCATACGGCCGTGCTGTGCGTTTGAATCCGCACTTTCTTCACGCTGCCATTGCGCGAGAGAGTGGGCGACGTGCCGCTGAACCCGGGGTTCTGAATGCCGAAGCCCGAGTCCGCTGCGGACTCGTCGCTCGCCGCCGCCTTGGGTTTCTTGAGGCTGGAGCGCAGCGGGCCGCGGGTGGCGACGGACGACACGGTGGTCGCCGTGGTTGAGTCGGAGGCGAGCGATAGCACGGAGGGCACGCTGCCATTGCCCGCGATGCTGGACCGAGTGTCGAAGTACTCGTAGCGGCGAACGCCATTAGGGGGATACGGCGGGTGGTGCGGCTTCCCCGAGGTCGCGGTCACCGCCACGCCGTTCCTCCGACCACCGCCCCTGTGTTTGTGGAGCGCCTCCTTGTAGCCCGGGTTGTTGAAGGACGGGGCGTCGCCATCGTGGAAGGCCGTGGGGTCGCCGCCGGGACGGCGGGAGAAGAGGAAATCGTAGAGACCGAGGACGAAGAGGGAGAAATCCAGGACGATGGTCACCAACTGCAGCGAGAAATAAAGATTCATAGAAAAGCCAATGAATTTCGAGACCAGTCCAGTTCGTGTTGCTCCGATGCGATAACGGAACCGAACAAACCCGGAAAGATCCATAAACTTAGCTTGATGGCATTCTCTGAAGCGACACATAATAATATGAGCGTCCGCTCACTCCGACACACAACGCAGTTCAGCGTGTTCTGCAGCACGTAAACTCATAAAAGCACACTCGCCCATGCATGCATGCAAAATAGTCTCTTTTAAGTCGATACGCCGATTTTTCCAACGATCCTCTACCTTTTTTAACCATTCCAAGTAGTAGTTGGCGTCTCTCTCCACCAAATAGGCATTTACGTACACAATAAACACCTTGTCCAATGATAATCTCTGTCCTCCAAGCAAAACTTTAAGGTTGGGAAACAGGAAGAATCTCTGGCGGGAGATCCAGATCTGTTGAATACGGTGAGTGGTCAACCAATTGGAAGTGCATTCAAGAAATTTGGCCATAGCAACCGCCCAAGTGTGAACTGGTGTGTTGTCATGATGATGGTAAAGCACTTTCTTCTTTTCCAGATGCAGTCGTTTTTTGCAATTTCTGGCTCTAGCTTGTCAAGTAATGATGCGTAATACTCTTACATTGTTGTTTTACCCTTGTGAAGATAATTGCTGAACACAATTCCGTAACTATCCCAATAAACAGACGCCATCACTTTCCCGGCCGATGGAACTATCTTTGCCTTTTTTGGAGCAAGTTCACCCTTTGCACTCAGCCCTCTATTTTGACAGTTCTTTTGTCTCAGGAGTCTCAGCTGGATCCAAGTTTTATCTATAGTTTGAATCAACACAAAAATTTTGAATTGCTTCAATTACACCACTCCAGCAGAGCCTTGAAAAATTTTATTCTAATGTGTTTTAGGTTCAAAGTGAGCTAATGCGGAATGCGGGTAGGATTTTTCTGTAAATTGCTGCTGCACAGTTCAATGGTCTTGATCTATTTCTGTAAGAGATGACGTTTGAACAATGATGAAGTGGATCAGTTCATTTTTTCTAATTCAGCACTCATTTTACCTGGCAAAATCTATCTATATATCTACCTGTTACAAGCCACCGCTAGGTGTGTGGCAAACGTATTATAGGCACATGTCGATGCCAAGCACAGAATGTGATCATCTTTCAGTTCAGTATGAAGAGGCTTACTAGGAAATCTCTCGAATCCAGTGATGACATCACAGTATCTCCTTTCAAAGTCCACCTTAGCTCCCCTTGCACTTATGAAATTGTCCAGTCCTAGTGACCAGTTCCAACTTGTCACAATTCATTAACTGCTGGCAACTTTTAAGGAAATAGTAAAACCATTTTGATTAGTACCAGCTCAAAACAATGACATTATCAACATTTTCAAAAAACGCAACCATTCTATACTTGGTGTAAGAAAAAATACTTAATAGTAAATATTTTTCCATTGGAACTTCTTGTGTCTTACAGGTCAAGGTTGTATACCCCCATAGGCCTATAAAATGTAGGCTGAACATAGAGCACGTTTCAGAGTTAAAATAGTGCATCTTATAGGCCAGAAAATACAGTGTCTCTGGCTGGGCATACCTTATTTCTTTGTTGATATCCATTCAATAAACATTGTAGAAATTATAGCAAATTTTGGCCTTATATACTCTAGCAAAAAACCTTAGTGATTCTGGTTTTTTCCACCATCATTTATAAATGTGTTCTTGGATTATATGACCAACCAAGCGTCTTGAATAGTTTTCAGCTATTCTCAAGTGCTCTTCATGAATGAACAAATACTAATAATTAATCAAGATTCAGAATATCACTTTGCAAGTGCTTCTCTTGCACCATTCTATCAGCTCCTCCAACAACTACCATATTCAGCGCCATTTTTTCCCTTGACATTCATATTTTCACATAACTTTGCAATTTTCTTCGATTTAGCAACAAAATGCTCGATTTTTTCCCATACTGATAGCAGAAAAGTAAAAATATGGATACAATTCTTCCTTTGGAGGTTTACAGTGCTCTCAAAATTTCTTTAACAATAAAAGAAAGCCAATATTACAGTCAAAATATCTGTCCACACTTTAATTTATAGTAAACCTATTCCATATGAATGGTACATGCTAAATCAAAGTTGGGATTTGTAAATCAACATAGGCAAAGTCTTTAAGTGTAATTTTAATATGACAGTAAGTGAGGATTACACATCATCATGTAATTCTCACCTGCATGTAGAATGACAATCCCCTGGTTACCACCACAGAATTCTTAGGGTCATCCGTCTGAAGGGCAAACAGTCCAGCTGCAACCATTGCTAGCAATGCTGGAAGGAAAATTTCAGCAAATGAGTCAGTTGAAATGGCTTACAAATATATGCGTGCTACAACATATGGAGGGATACAAGGAAATATTATATTTGACTCATTAATATGTGGAAATTTTTAATCCCATGATGTACCATAAGCTGTAGGTGTTTTCAAGAGAATTAGGTAATTAGGAATAGTATAAAAATTATTATTAGGTAATCATCCGGTTAATGGCTGGTCGTCTGTAAGCGACAGAGGGGCTTTGGGGCAGTAAGGATGTGGTCGCGTCATTGTCATGTAATATAGGATAAAGTTCCTTGAGAATGGTTTTCAGTCTGTGGGATCCAGGGAAATGGGTTGTGCAAAGGTTGAGTCCAGCGTCAGATGTGGGGTTGTCATTCTGTGGTGTGTGTGGTCGGGTGGAGCGGTAGATTTTATCCTGTAGGAGCTCTTCTGGGTAACCGCGTTTGTGGAGTGCATGGTGTAGATTGTGGAGGTATTTGTTGAGGGTAGCTGTGGTGTTGCAAATCCGATGTCCGCGGATAGAGAGAGAGTTGGGAATTGAGCGTTTGGTATGAGAAGGATGACTACTAGTATAGTGTAAATATTGTTGATGGTTAGTGTCTTTGATGTGTACTGAAGTGGTGAATTTGTTATTGTGAATTGAGATGTCTGTGTCAAGAAAGGTGATGGTGGAGTCTGAAATGGACGAAGTGAATTTAATAGAGAAAGAAGAATTTAAGGCCGATAAGAAATTGTCAAGAGAATCAGAGCCGTATGTCCAGAGCATAAAAATGTCGTCAATATAGCGGACCCAGAAAAGAGGTTGGAAGGGTTGCTGTGAAAGGAAATTCTCTTCAAGGTGGCCCATGAAGAGATTGGCGTATGATGGCGCCATCCTCGTTCCCATCGCTGTGCCTTTCGTTTGGAGATTAAAACAGTTTTGGAAAGAGAATGCATTTTTAGTCAGGACGACAGTGGCGAGATTGAGGAGAAATTCGGTCGAGTGGCACTGGGGTGGGGGGCGTAGAGAAAGATAGTGTCAGAGGGAGGATAGGCCTTCTGCATGGGGAATAGAAGTATAGAGGGAGGTGACGTCGATGGTGGCCATAAGCAGGTTGGAGGTGGAGGGAATGAAGACAGAGTTTAAATGGTGGAGGAAGTGATACGTGTCTTTCGTGAAGGAGGGCAATGAGAGTACGATAGGTTGTAGGTGGTAATCAAGGAATGCGGAGATTCTTTCGGTGGGAGAGTTGAAACTAGAAACTATAGGGCGACAGGGGATGTTGGGTTTGTGTATTTTTGGGAGGAGATAAAACTGGGATACAACTAAACTAAAAACAAATACCTCCACAATCTACACCATGCACTCCACAAACGCGGTTCAGAAGTGGTCGTGAGTCAATCGAAGATGATGAACGCAGTGGCAGACCATCGACATCGAAAGTCGGTGAAAACATTGATAAAGTAAAAGAAATGTTGGTCAATAACCGCAAATTAACCATCAGAGAAATAGCGGAGGACTTGAACATTGCCTATGGATCCGCCCAAGACATTGTGGTTAATGATTTGGGTTTCCGTCGTGTAGCAGCAAAGTTGGTGCCAAAGACCTCAATTTCATGCAAAAAAGAGACCGTGTTGACGTCGCAAAAGACATGATTTGCGAGGCTGAATCCGATCCCACATTCATCAAAAGGATCATTACTGGAGACGAGACGTGGGTTAATGAGTACGACATGCAATCCAGACATCAGGCAAGTGAATGGCGTTCACCAAATGAGCCGAGACCAAAAAAACCACGTCGTTTTCAGTCAAAAAAGAAGGCAATGCTGACGGTTTTCATGGATTACAACGGTGTAGTGCATCATGAATTTTTGCCAGAAGGCCAGACAGTAAACAAAGAGTATTATTTGGGCGTTATGACACGTTTGCGTGAAGCAATTCGCCGAAAGAGACCAGAAATCGTCGCACAGTGCGTTGAGACCGTCGCACAGTGCTATCATTATTCGTAATTTTTTGACGAAAAATGCAACAAATACCATCCAACAGCCACGGAATTCACCTGATTTGGCTCCCTGTGACTTCTTTCTGTTCAATCGAGTTAAAAAACCATTACGGGGAATGCGTTTTAGCAGCCGAGAGGAAGTAATGGAAAAATCGCAGGAAGCACTGATGGACATACCGAAAACCGAATATGAAAAATGTTTCGAGGATTGGATCAAGTGCTGGCATAAGTGTGTTGCAGTCGATGGGGATTACTTTGAAGGGGACAATATAGATTTAGATGAATAAACTTGTATTTTTAATTTTCTGAATAAATTCCGGGAACTTTTTGATCAAGGTAGTATATATATATGCGGGTCGCGGTGGTCTAGCGGGTAGAGCGTTGGACTGCTGACCAGAGGGTCCCGGGTTCGATTCCCGGCAAGGCATTTTGGGCACCTGCAGCTCCACCCAAGCTTGTTGATTTTTCGGGTACCAGATCTTCCTGGGAAACCATAACCGGAAAAGGGACAGGGAAAGGAACTGGCCCCCCTACCCTGATGTGTGAATATTCACACGCCGTCGGGCTTGGTACATGGGTGAGCTCTACCATCACCTACTAAACCGACCTTCGGGTTGATTACTGTGTTTATGGTTTATATATATATATATATATAACTTAGACAGTAACACACATCATGAGAACACATAAAAAGAACACAATAATATCTTGATTATTTCGATGGACTCGAGCTCCGTCTTCTTCGGAAGATAAGAAATGACTGAGGAAAAGGGTACGTGGTGCAGAGAGAGTAGGGGATGAGAGAGAGGGGAAAAAAAAGGTAGTTGGGGAGGGGTGAAGGAGAGGTATATGGAGGGGGGGAAAGCGGAGCGGAGAACAGGTGGTGGGAGAGGGTTGAAGTAGGAGGTTATGGAGGGGGAAAGGGAGGCCAGAGGGGAGCGGAGATGGAATAAGGAGGATGCGGAAATAGTAACAAGCGCCACAGAAAACTAACAATTCATCCACAGATACCACAACAACCATGACCAAGGCATCAACTCACCAAGTCATCATAAGGGCTTGACAAGTCAAAACCCAGGACAAGGATGACAAAATGTATGCGGATGAATAAATTGTCCCACCACCTCGCAAGAAACAAATCCACCTCCATCCACTCCAGCCCCACCCCCCCATTTAGTGAACGACATTGAGACCCGGATGCTGATAGGCTTTACACAGCCATATAAATGCCAATTCCATTGTTTTTAATTTTATAGGGTTATCGGATGGGGGAAGGGATGCTAGCATGGAAACATTGTAACAGTGGTTGAAGGGGGTGTTGTGGTGGGAGGCATATTTTGGGATGGGAAGACCTGCAGACGGGGAAGAGGGATTACATGAGGCGCAATGATTGTTCACCCTGAGGTTCAAGGGTGTAGAGCACTGGCCTATATAAAATGCCGGGCAGAGTTTGCAAGTCAGAAGATAGATTACATTCTGAGATGTGCATGAGGAGTGGGGGAAGGGCGGGAGAGAGTTAAAAGGTGGGATGGAGAGGGGTGGAGTGGTGAAAATAGGACAAGTTTTGCATCTTGCTCGCAAGCACGGAGTGGGTGTGATTCTGGGGGTGGGAGGGGATTTGGAAAGAGGCTTGGTGGATTTGAGGAGATCTGATAAGTTGGCGGGCCGTTTGAAGGTAACAGAAGGGCATTTAGGAAGAAGGTTGGACGAAACGTTGTGATTTTTGAGGATGGGGTACAGGTCTTTGAGGATGAATTTAAGGGACTGGATGCCAGGGAAGTAGGTGCTGCATATTGAGAGAGGGTGGGAGTCTGTGGTTGAGGGAGGATTGGGGGTGTAGGATTGTTTTAGGATTTTTTTGTGAAGGAGAGAATCTGGGTATCCCCGTTGGAGGAGGGAATGGTGAAGGTTGTTGAGGTATTTGTTGAGGGATTCGGGATGGTTGCAAATGCAGTGCCCGCGGATAGAGAGGGAGTAAGGGAGGGAGCGTTTGGTGTGGTAGGGGTGGCAGCTGTTAAAATGAAGGTATTGTTGTTTGTTAGTAGGTTTAGTATTTACGGAGGTTAGAAATTTGTTGTTAGTTAGGGAAATATTTACATCGAGGAAAGTGATCTGTGATGATGAGATGTTGGAAGTGAAAGAAAGAGATGAGGAATCATTAGGTTGGGAGATGAAGGAATTGAGGGAGTCTATGTTATGTGGCCAGAGTAGAAAGATGTCATCAATGTACCGGAGCCACAGAAGGGGTTTAAGAGGGTATATATATATATATATATATATATATATATATATATATATATATATATATATATATATATATATATATATATATATATATATATATATATATATATATATATATATATATATATATATATATATATATATATATATATAAAATTCACTAAATAGTCATAGCAAACACAGAAACTAAAACATATTGAAGAGGGACTCACTAGTTCTCAAATTTTCGGTGGTGCAACCACCTTTCTCAAGAGGAATTAGGAACAGAACTGAGGCAGAGGAGGGCCCGAAAGCAGTGGTAGGAAGGAGAAGGGGGAAAATGGAGGAAAAGAGGGGAAAAGAAAGGAAAAGGGGGGAGAAAAGGGGGGGAAGGCATTCGAGGTGAGGGGTTTGGAGGGGTAATGTATGGCGTGGCAATTTTAAAAAAAGGTGGGGATGATATGGAAGTTGTTGGGGGAGGAGGGGGATGAAATTATATGCATAAAGGGGGCAATTAATGTCTAATATTAATACCTGGGCGATTCCAGGAATCCAAGAGCCAGATGAAAGCTAGCTCTAATGGTTTGAGTTTCAGTGGTGGGTCTGAGTGTGGGAGGGATGCTAAGACGGATACTTTAAAACATTGGTCAAAGGCAGTGTTGTGTTCGGAGGCATGTTTGGGGATTGGGAGCATACCAATAAGGGAGGAATTGTTGCATGAGGCTCGATGATTATTGATTCTAATATTAAGGGGTGTGGTACACTGTCCAATGTAAAATGCAGGGCAAAGATGGCACTTGAGTAGGTAGACAACATTGCTGGAGGTACACGAGGAGTAGGGAATTGGTGGGAGAGACTTAAAGAGCGAGTGGGAGAGGGATGGGATTCTGGTTAGGAAAATAGGACATGTTTTGCATCTAGGTTTATTGCAGGGTCTGGGAGTGATTTTGGAATGGGGCGAGGATTTAAGAAGTGGATTGGTAGATTTTAGAAGATCTGATAGATTGGCGGGGCGTTTGAAAGTGACAGAGGGGCATTTGGGGAAAAGGTTAGTGGTGGAATTGTGGTTTTTGAGGACAGGATAGAGGTCCTTTAGGATAGAACGCAGAGATTCTATGCTAGGAAGAAATGTGGTGCAAATTGAAAGAGGGTGGTTTTCCGCGGTGGTGGAAGGTCTGGGAGTGTAAGTATGTCTACGGATCCTCTTATTCAGGAGGGATTCAGGATAATCTCGTTTGAGGAGGGAATGGTGTAAATGTATGAGGAAGTTGTCTAGGGAGTCAGGGTCATTGCAAATTCTGTGTCCCCTTATGGAAAGGGAATAAGGAATGGAACGTTTGGTGTGGTATGGGTGACAGCTGTTGAAATGCAAGTACTATTCTTTATTTGTGGGTTTTATATGTACGGATGTGTGAAATTTATGGTCTATAAATGTTATGTTTACATCTAGGAAGGTGATTTGGGAGGAGGAAACTGTAGACGTGAAGGAGATAGAGGACGAAGCATTAAGGTTGGAAATGAAAGTTTTCAGGGAATCAGGACCATGTGGCCAGAGAAGGAAAATATCATCAATATATCTGAGCCACAATAGCGGTTTCAGGGGTTGTTGTGACAGGAATTTATTCTCCGCGAGACCAAGAAAGGGGTTTGCATAGGACGGGCTGAACCTGCTACCCATGGCACAACCCTTGATTTGTAGGTAGAATTTATCATTAAAGAAGAAGGAATTGCAGGTAAGAATGAACTCGGAAAGCCTGGGAGAAAATCTGTGCTGGGGATGTGTGGCTCAGGGCGTTGGGAGAGGTAGTGTTGGAGGGCGGAGAGACCTTCTAAGTGGGGAATGGATGTCTACAGGGATGTGGCATCTATAGTGGCCATAATGATCTCGGCATCTGGAGGGAGGGAGATAGAATTTAACCTATCCAGGAAATGGTAGGAATCTTTAGTGAATGATGGTAGGGCCTGGAAAATCGGCTGGAGATAGTGGTCTACAAATGCCGAGATTCTTTCTGTTGGGGAATGACAGGAGGATAAAATCAGTCGACCAGGATTACCCGGCTTGTGAATCTTCGGAGGGATATAGAAATGAGGAGTGCGTGGGTGGGGAGGGGAGAGGAGGGCTAAGTCTGAAGGAGATAGACCTTCATTCGGCCCGTTGGCACTAAGATATTCAATTAGGTCCTCCTGAAGTGCGGGATTTGGATCTTCAGGGATTTGCTGGTAGGAAGAGGTGTCTGAGAGTTGTGCTTCAGCTTCCCTAATGTAGTCTGATCTGTTTAAGACCACAACCGTTGACCCTTTATCTGCGGAAGTAATGATGATGTTAGGATTTTTCATTAAGTTATTTAGCTCTGAGGATTCGGTAGGGGACAGGTTTGATCGAGGATTTAGGGACTTGAGGAAAGACGGGTTGGCGATTCTGGACAAGAGAAGGTTTATAAAAATTTCAATTGGATGATTTGAGGGGAGGGGACTGGGTTCTTGGGCTGAAGCCGGCTTGAATTTCTGTAAGGCGTTGTGAAGGGGTCTGGAAATTTGCTGGAGTGCCGGTTGCGACTCCCAAAAAGCCTTCCACCGGAGATTCCGGCAAAAACGCAGTACATCAGCGAGAATTCTTATGTGGTTTACTCTGGGGGTGGGGGTGAAAGAGAGGCCCTTGTTTAAAAGAGAAGTTTGATTTTGGTTAAGGGGTTTGGACGAAAGATTAACCACGTGGCTAACGGAGTCCGTCTCATCGTCTGGTGGCATGGGGGCGGCGGGTATAGAGATTCTAGAATGTGGGTACTTCTCGGGGAAAACCCCGCGAGAGGTCGGCGGAGGAAGGTTATAGATGGTAGCCAGGTCTGGTTTGTCGAGGTCTAGGGGAAGGGGAGGCGGGGGAGGGGTGGCTAGGGAGAGGGGTAGGCGCAGACCCATTCGGAAGTGTGATTTACAGAGAGAGGATAACTTTGTAAGTAATTTTTGACGCCGATATTGTAGCGAGCACGCGGACGCTTTAAGAGTCTCTTCTACTTTGTAAAGGAAATGTGGGGCGGCCAGGGAAATGATTTTAATCAGGGAGTAAATTGAGTTGTAGTATGCGGCAATGAGATGATTGTACTGATCTCGTATGAAATGACAGAGGAAAAATGAGTGTTGGAATGTTATTATGTTCAAGGAGGGACGAAACTGGGGAGGAAAACCTGAAATGGGGTATTTCGTACGTAGACCATTGGGGATTATGCCTAGTGTTATGCACGACGAAAGAAACTCAGAATGACTGGTGTATTGGCCAAGTTTGAAGGAATATTTTCTGATGTGGCGTAGCCATAAGGGGATTGGGTCAATGTGGAAAAGGAACTAGTGAGTCCCTCTTTAATATGTTTTAGTTTCTGTGTTTGCTATGACTATTTAGTGAATTTTATTGTGCACGTTCATGGCTTTTCCAAGAAAGTGAATATATATATATTATTATTATTAGGTAATCTACCGGTTAAGGTAGGTTTTTGGATGGACACCACTATCAAATAAATATTTTGTAACTCCAAACAAAACCCAATCCAGCAACCTAAGCTACATCAGGTCCCTCTTCATCTCCGTGTACCTCCTTCCACCCTTCATCCCATCCAACATCCCTATCCTGTTCCTACCCTTTCCTTGCTTGCCCATCATTACCTCTATTACCTTCTTCAACATTCCACTACCGCTCAATACGCTTTTCATCCATTTTTCCTGCCTCCATAGGATTTCTCTCAACAAACCCCTCTCCTCCCCCACCATTTCTAGTATTTCCTCATTTGTTTTCCTTTCGGTCCATTTCACCTTCTCCATTCTTCTCCACACCCACATTTCAAAAGCCTCCAATCTATGTCTATCCTTCTGCTTCAGTGACCACGTTTCCGCGCCGTACATAGCTACGCTCAATATCAGAGTTTTTACGAGTCTTGTCTTAACATCCCTACTCAACATCCCCGTCATCAACTCCCTCCTCCTTGAGAAAGCCTCCTTGCCTAGTGCAATTCTTCTCATTACGTCCCTACCACTTTGACTGTATTGGTCCAAAACACTTCCGAGATAAGTAAGCTGTTCTACCTGCTCTATTTTTTCCCCGCCTTTTTTAATATTTAGCTTAGCCCTTTTCTTTCTGGAAAATCGCATAACCTTTGTTTTATTAATATTGATTCTCATCCCATATTTATCGCACTGAACCTCCAATTCACTCAACAATGCTTGCAACCCCTTGGCTGACTGAGCAACTAATGCTTGGTCATCAGCAAACCTAACCGATTTTACGAATTCCCCTCCGACCCTCATTCCTACCTCCAGTTCTTCCCATGCCTCTTTAATCATTTCCTCCACAAATACGTTGAACAGCACCAGTGACAATGGGCAACCCTGCCTTACCCCTCTTCCTAACACTGCCCATCCGGACTCTCTGTTCCCCACTCGCACCTGAGCAGTCTGAGACATGTACAGGTTGCGGATCAGTCTCCTGTCCCTCCAATCCATTCCTATTTTCTGCAATACACGCATTAATTTTTCCCAATTCACTCTATCAAACGCTTTTTCGAAATCTACAAAACAGGCAAAAACGTCCTGATTGTATTCTATATAGTATTCCTCTCGACTAGGGATCTCATTACTGCAATGGCATCATGCTTACCTCTTCCTTTCCTGAACCCAAACTGATCATCCCCTAAGTAATCATTTGCCTTACTCTCTATCCTTTTGTTGATGATCCTGAGAATAACTTTAGCTGCGTGGGATATCAAACTTATTGTTCTGTAATCCTCACATGACGAAGCCTTTGCCTTTTTTGGAATAGGAACTAACACCGATCTCACAAAATCTTCCGGCCAGATTCCTTCCTCATAGATACTACAAATCAGTCCATATATGGCCTTCTTCCCACCTTTCCCTAACCATTTCAACATTTCTACAGGAATATTGTCAACCCCCACAGCCTTATTTGCTTTCATCTCCTTTAATGCCCTTTCTATTTCATCGTCGAGTATGCCTGGACCTAAGCTATCTTCTTCTACGTCATGTTCCTTTTTTATGTCTAACCTTGTCGGCCTAAGTTCTTTACCATACAGTGTTTCTATATATTCCTTCCATCTCTCTTGGATTTTTCCTGGTTCAACTATTATCTTACCCCATTTATCTTTAACTGTTAGCACAGATCTTGCCTTCTTACTTCCCGATAATAACTTAACCTTGCTGTATAGAGCACCAATTTCACCCTTCTTCTGTAAACTTTCCCTATCCTCGCATTGCGCCTTCCACCATGCTTCTTTCCCTTTCTTTGGGGCCCGCCTCAATTAATTGTCTAACTCTTTGTACTTTATTTTGACGAACTCTGTGTTTACATTTTTCCATCTCCTTCTCTCATACATCTTTGCAATCATCTCATCCGTTACCCATGGTTTCCTTATCCTTTTCCCGTTAACGGTTCCTATAGTGTCTTTAGCGGCTTCCAATATCCCTTTCTTGATACATTCCCATTTTTCTTCAATAGTACTCAGTTCTTTACCGTCATCCATCATTTTCTCTACAGCCTGCTGGTATTCCTTCCTCATTAATCCATTTACTGCTTCTAAATTCCATTTCCTAACCCACTGCCCTGGCCTTATCTCCTTGAAACGAACATTACATTTCATAACAACTAAATTGTGGTCAGAGTCCGCATCCGCTCCTGGGAAACTGTGAGAATTTATCACACTGTTCCTAAACCTGTGCCTAACCATAATATAATCTAACTGATACCTTTCTGAGTCACCTGGCATTTTCCATGTATACCTACGCCTTTTGTGGTGTCTAAACCATGTGTTAGTTATGACTAACCTGTCTCCTGCAGAATTCAATTGCTTTCTCCCCGCGTTCATTCCTCGTGCCTAACCCATAGTCCCCCACCTCACCACCATCTCTTCCTTCGCCTACCGTCGCATTCCAATCCCCCATCACTATCAAATGCCTATAAATATATAAATATATATATATATATATATATATATATATATATATATATATATATATATATATATATATATAGTAACACACATCTCTACATTACCTCTACATTATCTCTAATTGTAGTAAATTCGGGTACAGCATTACTTTTATAATTTAATACTTTTATGTCATCTTATTTGATATTTATTTCTCATGTTGTGTAATAAATGTTAATTATATCAGAATACTTAAAGGGGATTAAGCGAGAGCAGAAACTCCCTCAAGACATCTACATCTACATAATACCCCGCAAGCCCCCGCAAGCCGGGGGGTGTTAGGTCACCACCCAAAAAAGGAAAAAAGAAACACCGCATTCAAAACCAACACACACATGCAAACCCCAATCCATAGCAGTGCACACATTCATCGTAACATCCCATCATTCGACGCGAATGCAAACACACATCTACCTCCCTTCACTGCACAAGCATGGAAGTACATACGCTTAACTACAACAAATAATTTTACCCTAGGATGCAGCAAGAAATTTATCACGAACGTGCAAGCTAGTTTATAGCAAGTAGCCAGGCGAAACACCACCACCACAAGAACGTTCCACACAAAACTCTCTCCCACCCAAGGTGAGGAATCTGGCCCAACACTGCAGGTGGGAGGTGCACAAGGGATGCACAAGGGATGGAAGGGGTAATTCAGGGTACCAAAAGCAGAGAAAACAATACTGTAAACAGCACTAGGATACTTAATGGCATTCTAATGCGGGCATGAGGGAAGGGTTTTGACACAACACACAGGAGATTAGGGAAAGTGCATGCAATTGAGTTTAACTAATTGTTACCTAGACGCCGAGGGTGACAAGTGGCATTTTTGTTATCTCCGAGTGTGACCCTACAGTTGTTATACCGTATTGTCCGTGGGAAGAAGCAGTCCTTGAGTCTGCTAGTCCTGGCATCTATTTCCCGAATTTTGTACACATGATCCAAGCGACCAATGTATGTTGGAGCGCGAATAATTTTCGAGACCTCGGTGCTGAAACATGCGGATCCGAATTTATTTAGTAAGTTTAACCTAGCATTGAGTCGTCTTTCTTCCAATGATTCCCATCCCAACTCCATAAGCATTTAAGTGACGCTTTTCGTTTTTTCGTAACAGTTTTCCACGAAACGAGCTGACCAGCGCTGGACCTTCTCAATTTCCCGATGAGGCCTTTTTCACATGGGTCCCATACGCTACATGCATATTCTAAATGCGGCCTTACAAGAGCGTGATAACAACGTACCTTGACCTTGGAGTCACTTCTGCCGACAATGCGTCTAATAAATCCTAATTTTTTATGTGCTTGCCCTCATATTGTACGTATACGGGTGAGTATATATATATATATATGATTTCTTCGAAGTAACACGGAAGTGTTGAATAAAAAACTTAGACAGTAACACACAGCACGAGAACACATAAAAAGAACACTCACAATATTATCTTGATAATTTCGACGGACTCGAGCTCCGTCTTCTTCGGAAGATCCGAAGAAGACGGAGCTCGAGTATGTCGAAATTATCAAGATATTATTGTGAGTGTTCTTTTTATGTGTTCTCGTGCTGTGTGTTACTGTCTAAGTGTTTTATTCAACACTTCCTTGTTACTTCGAAGAAATCATATATATATATATATATATATCGATGATGCGGAAGTACTCACGAGAGCAATATAACTTTTGGACGGCACAATAGAACAGAATAAAACAGATAACACATAAAAGGACACTCACACTGCAGATGATTTAAGCTTTCGGCCTACTCCGAGGTCTTCTTCAGGTCAGACCTATATACTACCTTGATCAAAAAGTTCCCGGAATTTATTCAGAAAATTAAAAATACAAGTTTATTCATCTAAATCTATATTGTCCCCTTCAAAGTAATCCCCATCGACTGCAACACACTTATACCAGCGCTTGATCCAATCCTCGAAACATTTTTTATATTCGCTTTTCGGTATGTCCATCAGTGCTTCCTGCGATTTTTCCATTACTTCCTCTCGGCTGCTAAAACGCGTTCCCCGTAATGGTTTTTTAACTCGATTGAACAGAAAGAAGTCACAGGGAGCCAAATCAGGTGAATTCGGTGGCTGTTGGATGGTATTTGTTGCATTTTTCATCAAAAAATTACGAATAATGATAGCACTGTGCGACGGTCTCTGGTCTCTTTCGGCGAATTGCTTCACGCAAACGTCTCATAACGCCCAAATAATACTCTTTGTTTACTGTCTGGCCTTCTGGCAAAAATTCATGATGCACTACACCGTTGTAATCCATGAAAGCCGTCAGCATTGCCGTCTTTTTTGACTGAAAACGACTTAGTTTTTTTGGTCTTGGCTCATTTGGTGAACGCCATTCACTTGCCTGATGTCTGGATTGCGTGTCGTACTCATAAACCCACGTCTCGTCTCCAGTAATGATCCTTTTGATGAATGTGGGATCGGATTCAGCCTCGCAAATCATGTCTTTTGCGACGTCAACACGGTCTCTTTTTTGCATGAAATTGAGGTCTTTTGGCACCAACTTTGCTGCTACACGACGGAAACCCAAATCATTAACCACAATGTCTTGGGCGGATCCATAGGCAATGTTCAAGTCCTCCGCTATTTCTCTGATGGTTAATTTGCGGTTATTGACCACCATTTCTTTTACTTTATCAATTTTTTCACCCACTTTCGATGTCGGTGGTCTGCCACTGCGTTCATCATCTTCGATTGACTCACGACCACTTCTGAACCGCTCATGCCACTGGTAAACGACCGTTTTTTTTAGAGAATCGTTGCCGAAATACTTTTCCAACATTTCCAACGTCCGTGCGCTACTAAATCCGTTTTTTATGCAAAATTTAATACAAGTTCGTTGCTGCAAATTTAAATCCATTTCTGCAATTGTAAAAAATCGCCAACACACACAGAGATAGATGTACTCTTGGCTACGTAACTTTTGCAAATGTCAAGTTATGACACTAAGATTTAAAGGGAATATCAACAACAGATGTACCAATTTAACAAAAAAACAGAACTCAAATCGGAACGATGGGAGCGCCACACGGTGGTTATTCCGGGAACTTTTTGATCAAGGTAGTATATATATATATATATATATTTATATCTATTTCTATGTGAATGAATATATATATAGTCCCAGTAAGTCCCTCTTTTATGTGTTTCTGTTTCTGTGTTTGTGTCGACTAGTCCATTTACATTAAACCATAAACACAATAACCAACCTGAAGGTCGGTTTAGTAGGTGATAGTAGAACTCACCCATGTACTATACCCAACGACGTGTGAATATTCACACATCAGGGTAGGGGGGCCAGTTCCTTTCCCTGTGCCGGTTATGGTTTCCCAGGAAGATCTGGTACCCGAAAAATCTACTAGCTTGGGTGGAGCTGCAGGTGCCCAGAGTGCCTTGCCCGGGAATCGAACCCGGGACCCTCCGGTCGGTAGTCCAACACTCTACCCACTAGACCACCGTGACCCATCATTTACATTATATATAGATTTTTTTTGGGTAATCTACCGGTTAAGGTAGGTTTTTGGATGGACACAACTATCAAATAAATAATTTTGCGACTCCAAATAAAACCCAATTCAGCAACATAATCTACATCAGGTCCCTCTTCATCTCCGTGTACTTCTTTCCTCCCTTCATCCCATCCAACATCCCTATCCTTTTCCTGCCCTCTCCTCCCTTGCCCAAAATTCTCCCCTCTATTACCTTCTTCAACATCCCACTATTGCCGATCAATACGCCTTTCATCCATTTTTCCTGCCTCCATAGGATTTCTCTCAACAAACCTCTCTCCTCACTCACCATCTCCAGTACTTCCTCAATTGTTTTCCTTTCGGTCCATTTCACCTTCTCCATTCTTCTCCACACCCACATTTCAAAAGCCTCCAATCTACGTCTATATATATATATATAAAAGTGGGTCACGGTAGTCCTGAGGGTAGAGTGTTGGACTTTTGAGGGTCCCGGGTTCGACTCCCAGGCAAGCCACTCTGTGCACCTGCAGCTCCACCCAAGCTACGTGATTTTTTGGGTACTAGATCATCCTGGAAAACCACAACCAGCACAGAGAAAGGAACTGGCCCCCATACCCTGATTCGTGGATTTCACACGCCCTACCATCACCTACCAAACTGATCTTCGGGTTGAATACTGTGTTTATGTTTTTTTTATCTATATATATATACACACACATATAAATTGAGGATACACCTAAACATACCTACATACTCAGAGTAAATTATAGTGAAGAAAGAGAACAATAAAGTAGGGAAAGTCTAAGCAAAGAAGGTTTATGGGGAAAGCTAGGGAGAGAGCAAGAGTGTTGCATCAGGAAAGATGTTAAATATGTGGGCTATGGTGTTGCTTCCTGAGTAGATATCAGACCCAGAGGGGAACAAGTTGAATTTACAGGGAAGGGTGTTGAATCTAGAGGGTAGGGAAATATATCTAAAGGTTAGTATTGTGCATCTAGAGGGCGATTGATCAAATTCTGACAGGAGAATGTTGGATATAGTTTATAGAAGTTGAAACTGGAGGGGGCAGTGGATAAAAAGGGAAAGACCCTGCATCTGAGAGTAAGGGTGAATTTTCTGGATTGGAGGTTATTTGCTCTGGGAAGATTATATCTCAAGGGAAATGTGTTGTATCTGGAAACAAAAGGTTTTGGATCCAAACAGAAGGATATTAGAGTGGAAAGGAAATCTGTTGATCTATATGAGAAGATAATGGATCAGGGGACTGTGTTTGATCTGAAGGGAAGGATGTTGAATATGCATAGAGGGAGTAGGAACTGGAGGGAAATGTGTTCATCTGGAGGGAAATGTGTTCATCTGGAGGGTTAGGTGCTGTGTCCAGAGGTAATGTTTTTGGAATTGGAGTGAATAGTTCTTATTGTACACTGAAATGGTTGGGTTTTTATCTCAAAGGTGAACACATAATTACATGGGACCATTGAAATTGGGAGGGTAGCATATAGTCTCTGCAGGTGATGGTTTTCAATCAGGACAGGGTGATCCTGATCTGGAGTGTTGGATATTTAGCAGAAAGAAAGGGTGTGGCTTCTGGAAGTGGAGAATGTTTTATCTGCTAGAGGGTTTACATCTGGAGGGAAAGGTGTTGGATTTAGATAGATAGATAGATAAACGTCTTTATTCAGTGGTTGTAATATTAGATGTAAGTTGGATCCAAAGGGAGGAATGCTGGGTACTTATTGATAATGGTGGTTCTGGAGTGTAGGTTGTTGGATCTGAAAGGGAGGTTGTTGGATCTGAAGAAGAGAACTAAGTCTGGATGAATTGGACACATTGAGGAGGGATGGGATGCCAAGAATGCTGGATCCAAAGGTGAGTCTGTGTTGATAAGGAAGAGGTACACCTCAGGTTCATGTACATTGAATAAAGAGGGGAAAGTGATCATGGAGTGAAACTGTGGGTGGTGGTTCTTTAGAATTTTAGTACTCACTCGCAGCGAGTGCCAGGACCAACTTGGTGACGAGCGTTGTTCGGTAGGAAAGGACAACACGGTCTTTGGATATGACCATAGCCAGCTGAAGGACACTCATTATGCAGAAGATGCCAAGTGCAGCAACACCTGCTGCCGCCAGCACCCCTGCTATCCAAACAGCCACTGCCACAAATTAAACAGAAAAAGATTAGAGTCAGAGAGGGATTTTACGAGGTCATAATTGAGCTAATAAATTATTACTCTTTTTCCCCAGAAAGATAAGGAATAATTTATAGAGACTATGGTTATTGAAACCCCTATAGTTTAGGGCTTTGGGTATCAGCAAAAGAGTTTTCTACTGGGATAAGGGTCGGTGCATGGATCATACACTGTTGAGAGTTCACTCAGTGCAGTACACACACACACTGTCCATTGGATGAGACTTTGGTAATACATGTTGCCCTCAGCACCTGCTCTAGAGTATAAGCCCATATGGATTCTGACTTTACTTAACTGTACAATTATCCTCAGGAGTACATACTGCCCCCAACTCTGTTTAATAATGCAGAAAATTATCCAAATGCTCTCCCCCAGAAAAAAACCAACCAGGAAAGGGCAACCCATAAATATCTCCTGTGGAATTAGTGCCCCCAGTGACATAAATATAGGCGCTCAAATGGGAGGATTCACAGTTGAGCATTAGCAGGGCTGAGATTAAATGGGAGGTAATGAAACATAACATCATGATCTCTACTTGAGGTGCTTTGTGGAGAGCACTTTGAGTGAGTTCAATGTCTGTTGAATGGGACGTTAAACTGCGGATCCCTTGGTGCCTTTTGATAAGAGTAGGATAATGCTAATGCTGAGTTTCTCTCCATCCTTTCGTTTCCCATTTATCCCTAATGGCGCAAATGACCTTAGCTGTCGGTTGCCTCCCCTAAAATTACTACTACTACTACGAAACATAACTACAGTAGCAAGTATCATAGAATGGTATACAATATTATCCTTTCTCTTTGGTAGCCAAGTATTCTGAGTGAATAATGTTATTAATATATAACTGTATAGAAACCACCACATACAAAGTCAAAATTAGCACAGAGGCAATATACGGAGTCACCGAGAAACGTGGAGATGCAGCCACACCACAACAGAAATTTACTAATAAAATTTTCCATTAAAACACAATCAACTCCAATATTCCAATAAGTGTCAGCCAGAGAGCTATTCCCAATTTTGTCATATCTGCAGTTTCCCAGGAGGATACAGTGGCATCACCCAGAGTGAAAACCAGTCACTTTGGTCAGTAGATTAGCACTCTGCCTGGTAGACTAAGATGTCCCTTATGTACAAAATGTATATCTTGCTGCCCCTTATACCAATTTTCGTTTTTCTATGAGCTCATTAAACAGAGCTCTTATAACTATAGTATCATAAATAAATACAGTTTGATAAAATATATTTAAAATTAGCTTGTTGAAATAATGGAAAAAGTTCTTTTTTATAGCAAGCCTTAAAAAATATATTGCAAATCCTAATAATTATTATTAGGTAATCTACCGTTTAAGGTAGGTTTTTGGATGGCCACAACTATCAAATAAACATTTTGTGACTCCCCACCTATCAAACTAATCTATATCAGGTCCCTCTTCATCTCGGTGTACTTCTTTCCTCCCTTCATCCCGTCCAACATTCCTATCCTGTTCCTGCCCTTACCTTGCCTGCCCAACATTCTCCCCTCTATTACCTTCTTTAACATTCCACTACCGGTCAATACGCCTTTCATCCATTTTTCCTGCCTCTGTCTGTAAATTCCTGCCAATCTGTAAAAGGCTCTTTACTTCACATACAAACACAGGTGTTCTGTATAGTGGAACCTTGTAAAATGAACATTCTTCATTCTGGAATCTTTCTTGTAAAGCAAAGCACTGGTTTTGTGAAACAATTTTTCCCATTAAAATTAATGTAAAATATGATAATGCATTCCATGCTCGAGAATATAAATTATGTACATGGTTTATTCAAAGAAAATTATATATACATTGTTAAGGATGGTGGATCCAGGAAGCTGTAGTCTTGCCTGCATTCCTTGTTACTCTATGGGATCCCATCAATGAACCAACCTGGTATGCAAACTTGATTTGTAAAAACAAAAAAGGATTGAAATAGTTCATTATTTATGATACATTCCTTATTCTTTTCACTACAAACTTGTCTAGAGACACCTGTTTTTGCCGATACTTCAAAATTTTTGCAAAAATGCAACTCAAGAATTGTCATTAAATAATTTCTGGTGCAAATAGCCATTGCCTTATGGGGGTGATACCACATACACATGGTACAATGCAATAGTTTTCCATGGGCTCTACACCTCACAACTTAGTTTTACCTTCTGAATTTTACACTTCTTAGAAGGCTCAAGAGTTTCTGATTCCTAAACAAGCAGGGTTTTGATTTTCAAATTGCAGCTCACATTGACACAAAATACCAGTGTGATAAGGCCTTTCATTGGCTTATGGCTGGGCAATGCATTCTCCTCTGCTGTTAAGTGCATATAGGTTCGTTAAGTGCGTATAGTATCACACCCCTGAGGCGTCGGTTCGGGTGGCTCATAGGATCTTCGAGCACTGTAGATATTTTTTAGGCAAATTCGTAGGTTAGGTAGTGGAGCAGATTGCCTAAATAACGATATAATAAGGTGTAGGTCAATTAGTGGGTCTAACAATACTAGGTTGCCAGAAGAGATTCTTCCAAGTACTTGCACTGCTAATGAGACAAAAGATAAAATTACTAATCAGAATATAGGCCGATCGCGTACTAAGACATCAAAGAGATTAAATAACATCCCCAGAAAGCAGACCGCAGAGAAGGTTTTAGATGAGGATATAATTTCCGTAGTAGTAGTTAACTGCCGAAGTTTAAAAAATAAAATACCGGAATTTCACCATCTCATTCATAGCACAGAGTCGGATATCATTATAGGAACTGAAAGTTGGTTAACAGATGACATCGCAGATTGCGAAATATTTCCCAAGTCCTTCATAGTTTATAGAAACGACAGAAAAAATAGAGCCGGAGGAGGAGTGTTTATTGCGGTTAAGAACATTAACGTCAGTAGAGCCGAGTTATTTCCTGATAGCTGTATAGAAAGTGTATGGTGCTCAGTGAAAACACCCAGATCGAAAAGAATATATATCTGTGCGTATTATAGACCACCCCACGTTAGCATTAACTCAATACCAGACCTAGAAAAACAGATACAAAGCTTTACATCCCACAACAGTGAGCATAGCCTAATTATCGGAGGTGATTTTAATATTCCCACAATAGATTGGGATTCGTACAGTTTTATAAATGGAGGTAAAGACAAGGATCTATGCGAGTCCCTCTTATTCGCGTTCACCTCGAATTCCCTACATCAATTAGTCACTTCACCAACAAGGGGAAAGAACATTCTTGATCTGTTAGCCACAAATATACCCGAAAAGGTCTTAAATATAGAAGTTGTTGACGGAATCAGTGATCACAGGGCTGTAAACGCTAAATTTTCTCTAAGTGTAGATAAAGTCAACAAACCTAAGAGAAAGGTGTATTTGTTCAATAAAGCGGACTATGATGGCTTGAAATGTGAATTAATAAGTTCTTTTTTTATATTTGACGAATTAAGCAAAACTAGTAGTGTCGAGGATACTTGAAATAATTTTCTTAGGATAACACGTTCAGCAATACAGAGGTTCATACCTAGTAAATATATAAAAGAGAATAAGGAACCCCGATGGTACAACTCTGAAGTACGGAAATCTCTTAGGCGGCAAAGGGTGTGCCATGCCAGAATGAAAAACGCAGTTAAAGATTCCTCCCCTGATAAAATCAACGAAACCATACAGAACTACAAAGCATCTAGGTCCACTGCCAAGAAGGCCTTCCAGCAGGCGCTAGCGGAATTCAAAAGGAAAAAATTAGGCGAACATTTGAACGATAACCCAAAGATGTTTTGGTCCTACGTCAGGGAAGTGCAGGGAAACAAGTCCACCGTAAACTCATTGAATATCGAAAAGGGGGATAAAGTAATGAGTAGTTTAGATAAAGCCAACATATTAAACTCATTTTTCCAGAGTGTTTTCAACATATCCTCACAAAATACACCCGAGAACCTTCCGAAAATATTTCAGCATTCAATGGAAGCAATCAATATTTCCACCCGCGGAATAGAATTACTCCTTAAAAACATAGACCCCAACAAATCTCCAGGACCTGATGAGATACCGGCACGCATGTATAAAGAACTGTCGGCTGAAATTGCCCCATATCTAGATATAATATTTAAGAAATCATTAGCAGAAGAAAGCGTGCCAAACGGCTGGAAGGTAGCTTCGGTAACACCCATATTTAAAAACGGAGACAGGGAGGACCCCAGTAATTATAGGCCAATATCGCTGACTTCCATTTCCTGTAAGATTCTTGAACACATCATTGTTAGTTCCATGATGAGGCACCTCGATAGCCAAGATTTATTAATTAATAACCAACATGGCTTCCGTAAGGGTAGATCCTGCGAAACTCAACTCGCACTTTTTGTACATGATGTATTAAACTCCGGTGAAAGTAATATTCCAGTTGATGTGATATTCCTAGATTTTAAGAAAGCTTTCGATAAAGTCCCTCATTGCAAATTACTGGCAAAATTGGAAACCTATGGAATACACGAAAGTATTATTAACTGGATTAAACAATTTTTAAGTGATCGTGTCCAAACAGCCGTCCTGGACGGTGTATCATCCGATACTGTCAAGGTCACGTCGGGGGTACCACAAGGAAGTGTCATAGGTCCCCTCCCTTTCCTTATTTACATAAATGACCTCAGTACCGTAGTTAATAGCAAGCTCCGTCTTTTCGGCGATGATGCAGTAATTTATGGGGACATCCGAAGTCACGAAGACAGAGTCGTGTTAGCCAACGACCTAGATGCAATTCAAAATTGGTGCGATACATGGCAATTGGAATTGAATTTTAAAAAATGCGTAGTAATACATTTTTGGGAAAAGAGTAATTCCCTCCCTTATAGTTACAAAGTGAAACAAACCAATATCGAGAGGGTAGATTCCTTTAAATACTTGGGTGTAACAATTACTCACGATCTGTCCTGGGGAAAACACATACGAGAAATATGCGGTCGTGCTAATAAAAAATTGGGATTTGTGAAAAGAGTGCTAAGTAAATGCGACGAAAAGGTGAAAGAACGATGTTTCCTTGCCTTGGTCAGGCCCCACCTAGAGTATGCTGTCAGTACATGGGATCCTCATAACATAAATTTGGTTTCGGAATTAGATCGAGTTCAGCGGAGGGGGGCTAGATTTGTCAAACATTGTTATGACCAACTCAGTAGCGTATCCACTTTGCTAGACAATTTAGGTTGGGATTCTCTTACACAGCGGCGTTTCCAATATAGATTAAACTTATTAAAAACATTTAAAGATGGGCCCTTGTCCGATGACATCAAGGATATAATACGAACCCCAACGTATTACGGTCGAAGGGATCACGAATATAAGACTAGAGAGATAGACTGCAAGACTGACAGGTTTAAAATGTCATTTTTTCCAAGAACGATAAGGGACCAGAATGCTCGTAGTCGAAATTCCCCAGGACTTAGTTCATTACAATAAGTATTAACGTACAGGTTAGGGACTTCGCGAGGATGTGTATACATGTGTGTATGTATGTATGTATATATATGTATGTGTGTATATATATATATTTTTTTTCCCTACAGGTTCCCCCCCCCTTTCCTCACCTAACTCCCAACCCCCTCAACCCTTACCCTTCCCTCATGGTGCTACACCCCCTGCCACACACCTTTTTGGTGGCTCGCAGGGTACTTATGTAGATGTAGATGTTGATGTAGGTTCCCTTCGGCATTTGTTCCAGAAGAGACCAATCTCGTCACAAAAACCTTTTGTGGCAGATAACCTCAGAATCTACGAGCTTCTTGAAGTTGCTGATGAAGTTCTCTGCAGCCTTCGACTCAGAGCTTGCTGCTTCACCATGCCTCTCAATGCTGTGGATGATGCCTCTCTTCTTAAACTTCTCAAACTATGCACAGCTTCCCTTTAGTACTTCTTCTTCGGTCACTGATGATCCAGGCATCTTCTTAATGAGGTTGGCAAAAATCACTTTGCCTTCTCACAAATGATATTCTTGTTAAAACTGCTGCATTGCAATTGCTTTTTGTTTAACCATATGAGAAGCAGCCTTTCAAGATCATTGCGCATATGCAACAGTTGCATTCTTGTCACTTCCTTTGAAGCATCTATCTCCTTAATTTTGTCCTTGTTCTTCAGAGTAGTACGAATTGTTGATGTAAACTGATTGTATGTGCATGTACTAGATCAGCCATGCCATGCACATACTTTTTACTTGCTTTTCAATGATTTTAATTTTCATTTCTATGGTTATGTTAGTCGATGAAAACGAAATAGCCAAGACCATAAACTTGATTGGTACTATTTTGTCAAGGGGGGAATAAAACAAAGTTACCAGTAAGGGGAGGAATAGGGAACACACACTAGGTCACTTGGGTGTGTTAGAGAAATGGTGACCCACGTATACCTCAATCACACAAAAAAGGCAAAATTAATAATAAAAATAAAACAAAAACTTACAACCACTCGATCATTAGGGTGTGTTAAAGAATAACACTCTCAAGAATCACATTCATACACACACTCAGGGTTTACAAGCATCCCTCCTATGCCAGTGACCGGTCAATCACATAGATAAATGTAAAATCATAAAATGGATGTAACGAAACAGAAAGCACTTACATAAACACGCAATCACACAATCACTCGGGTGTGTTAGACCTGATTGGTGGCTCACTGGCATAGGAGGGATCCTTGTAAACCCTAAATGAGTGAGTGAGTGCAATTCACAAAGGTCTAACACACCCGAGTGATTGAGTGATTGCGTGTTTACGTAAGTGCTTTCTGTTTCGTTACATCCATTTTATAATTTTACATCTATCTATGTGATTGACCGGTCACTGGCATAGGAGGGATGCTTGTAAACCCTGAGTGTGTGTATGAATGTGATTCTTGAGAGTGTTATTCTTTAACACACCCTAATGATCGAGTGGTTGTAAGTTTGTTTTATTTTTATTATTAATTTTGCCTTTTTTGTGTGATTGAGGTATACGTGGGTCACCGTTTCTCAAACACACCCACGTGACCTATAGTGTGTGTTCCCTTTTCCTCCCCTTACTGGTAACTTTGTTTTATTCCCCCCTTGACAAAATAGTACCAATCAAGTTTATGGTCTTGGCTATCTTGTTTCATTGCTTCACGACTGTAGGTACGTTCATTCTATATTTGCATTATGTTTATTACTTACGGCTTTCTTCTTATAACTTTTTCTTCAGTGACATTTTGAAAACTATGCACAATATTTATTAAACTTTGCACTAATATGTATCAATAATAGCAATGCTAAGATGCTATCAGACCCAGTGCTAAACAAAAACTGGAGTAGTAGGTGTGCAATCATTCTGGAAATTCCCTCTCCTTGTCACTCATCATGCAAAAAGTCACTTTGAGCAAGTCATTTTCAGGCACAATAGTTTTTTGCTCATCATGCAAATTACTCAATAAGTGAGGTGCTTTTTAAGGGAGGTGTACTGTATCTCCAAGTGGTCTTTCCTGCACTCCCTCATCACTATAGCGGCTCCCATCAAAATTCCTCCAGCGTGCATATGAATAATATCATTTTACATTATGTGAATTTGGTGGGAAGTTTCAGATGAACAAATTCATACCATTCTATAACAATCTTCTTTTTCCTATGCAGAAACAGTTTTATGGTGAGTTTTTATGGCAGGAAAAGCTAAATAAAAAATAATGTTGATTCCAGTGCAACAAATGGATGTCTCTTGAAATTCTCCTCATTATTTGCGAATGTAGTGAGATTCAAGAATCAGACAGAAAAGAGACATCATCCTTATTTTCATTTTTGGTACTTCCTTCTATAACAATACAATTCAATCACTCCAAATTCAGTACCTATGTTGGTAATGAAATAAGCAACATTTAAATCAGATTTTACCCTTATAATGCTTCAATGCTTTTTAAAAATACCAAATAATATGAATCCCAAAAACTTGCTACATACTCTAAATGTTGCATAACTGTAGTGTATGTCCTTTTGTCATACGGGACAGTAGAAAATTTAACTGCATGCCAATTTTAATGAGAAAGAATAAATGAGCTAAGTAAAATGTCAAAATTTATTTATAAGCAACACGCAAGGGTGGGCTTCCATTACTAGATGGCTTTAACAATCAAACTTCATTATAACAATGTTAAAGGGATTGCGATACATAAATGCTTCTTGGTTGCCAAGGGTTGAAATATTTTATCTGGGGCCAGCAAAGAATGCCACCAAGAAAATAACTCCTCCTTCATGAGAACAACACCTCCCCTGAGTGTTGGGAGTGCGGGAAGGGAGAAAGGTCCACTGGGATGGACACTACGCACTTGAGTAACGTGAGAGGGAGTGGGGCTAAACAGTAACTGATGATGGAACTGACTTATATGTCATGAGGGATTCTAGGAAATCACTTAAGGGGATACAGGATCCTCTCTGAGAAACAGCATACCCCACTGACAGATGTACATTAATTTCTTCTCTCCCATTTGAAGTCATCTCCAGAAGTCTTGTATTAATAGAACGAATTATTCCTAGGGCATTGCCCTCCATTTTATGAAGGATTAACAGTCAGCATCACTTCAGGCCAGATGAGCAAGTTCTTTAAAAAGTAATGATACAACCTAGTAAAATTTCACAAAAAACATTGTCATATATGGAGAAATGAATGCCTGTTTTCTCAGAATAAAAATTATACTTAAAATAACAAATCGGTAAAACATTCAATGCGGCATCGACTAAATAAAAATAATTTAAGCCGCAAATGACTGGACCCTGAAGGAGCAACTATCTCATTTGCAACAAGTACGATGTAATGGCTAAATTTAAGTCTAAATAATTTTTCTGGAGTTGAAAAATGATTGTAAAGGTGGGATGCCATGGAAGGATCTCAATGGTATCTACAAACTTCAAAATATTTTCACCTCGATCTTCAAGTTTAGTATATAAGTAGGAATCTCATTTAGCATAATGCTCTTTGGAAACTAATGTAGAATTTCTGACTTAAATGATTTTTTATCTCAATCCAAAAGCCCATTTCTGAGGGCTCACCATACTTTAAGTTTTAAGTATCAGTTAAACTGTAGATATGTTTTATAAATCTCGATGTCATACTTAATGACGATATTATTTCTGGATAAAATTAAATATTAAGGCATACACAAAATTAAATCATTACAATGACTGACAAACACTAATGTGAATGTGGTGTGGCTTGTGTCTCCTTGAACAGCAAATGCTAGTTTTTACAGCTGATTGTATGAGTCAGGGATACCATCCTGGGCGTTTAAATATAAAATATCCTCTTTCTCCAGGTCTTTCAAAGCAGACTACTTTTGCTGTGAACTAGGTTCACAAAAGAGGAGGCACACTCAAGGAAAGGACGGAAGAACTGGATGTGGCCTATAAACCAAGGTTTGCTGACCACTGGCCTGGTGTACATCGCATTCTAGTGAACGTAGAACTGTCTTAACAGGGCCAGCAGGAACCAGCGGGCACTGTGCTCTTACCGACCGGCTCAAATCTGGCAACCCTCCGGCCGCACTTCTCCCGATTGTACGAGAGTGACATGCACACCTTCCACGGCCCGAAGTAACCCCTCTCCGATGCCGTCGACACTGGAAAGAGAAGGACATGCCAATTGAGAGAGGGCGAAAGGATCAACTCTAGACCCTACCATCGAACATAAGGGAGGATTATAAAAAGAGAATCGAGTTTTTCTAATCGAAATTATATATTATCTTTTTATATATTAATAGCATCCTACAAGCCACTGTTTGAGTGTGTGGCAGGAGGTAATTGCACAATATATCCAAAACACCTTTCCCTCCAAGTGTGGTCGGCCAACATTATTCTGATCCCCTATCGTTCGTGAAAAAAATGACATCTTAAATCTTCCTATTCTACACTTAAAATCTATAATTTTATTGACAAGATCTCAGCTACCAATTGGGCTAATGATACAATTTCAACATCATTGCTAAAGAGACATCCTTCCAATTTATGCAAGAGATTTAATCTACGAGATTTAATCTATCTCGTATATTACATCGCTTTAACTGGGAATCACTCAGTAGTGAGTGGCGCTCACCAACTTTCACCCGCTTACCGACTTTTCCTCATGCCAAAGTCCCAAACACATGCCTGAGGATACCCTAGGCGGCCAAGATGGCCAACCAGAGCATATTTACGCAAGCAGAACAGTCCGGGGAGGACGGTCGGCTAAGTTGCCAGCCAATTGATCGTACCTCCCAGTCACAAGTTGTGATGGTTTCTGTTTATTTAATAAATTTAGATACAGTGAGATAAATTGGGAGTCGGCGAACAGAATGCCCCTAGAGCGACTAACAGAGCATCATCATCTACCAGTGCGGTTACACTAGCGTGAACCAGAATGAGATTTGACAAATAAGAAAGTCCCAGTGGAGCGACAGTGCCCTCAGCCTGGAATATAGGAAACCCTGGGTCGAATTCCAGGGCAAATTCTACGCCCAGGTCAGGAGAAACCATGGTCCACTGCCAAGGTTTTGCATCGGCATACTAAGTGAAATGTAGCGTGAAACCACTGATAAATGGGTGACGATGGAAAATGCCCTCGTCCCAAACAGGGGGTAATCCATTCGATATTTCGTTGATATGCATGTGTTACCAGGAAGTGAATAGGTGTAGCCCCTAGAATCCAGCAAACCCAGGAATGAAGCATTGTGTAGCATTAAGGTCATCTGATAAAGTCTCAAAGTAAAGTGTCCTCAAGATCACGGATATAACGGTAAACCACTACACGGTTGGCAAATAATCATATCTTACTAGTGACTACTAAGTCAATGTCGTTAACGTAAAGTGGGATTGAAAGAGGTCTGATGAAACTTCCCTGAAGAACACGTGAAGTAACTTCTACAGCATTTGAGCTAATTCCATCTACAAGTTTCACTACTCTTTATACCCGTTCATTCAAAATGTCTTTGATCCGACCCCGGATATTTTATCAATGCCATTTATTTCTAGCTTTGCGAGTAGTTTATTTACTGAGGTACTTTGTCGAAGGCTTTCTTAAAATCTAGAAAAATTGTGCCCACTGGAACATCTCTCTCTGCCAAAGTAAGAATATCGTGAACAAAAAGCGGAAGTTGTTTCTCCCAGGATCTACCTTTTTGGAAACCGAGCAGATTTTTCATTAATAACTTCTAATTATTGAGGTGTCTCACGATCGAACTAGCCACTATATGTTCCATAACCTAACACGAAATGGGTGTGAAGGAAATAAGTCTGTAACTGCTCCGTTCCCCCTAGTCTCTGTTTTTTAAATACTGACGTTACATTAGTCGTTTTCCAATATCTGGGAACCTTGTGATCTACCAGCGACTTCTGAAACATTATTTCTAGATATGACACAATTACCGAAGCTAGAATCTTGAATATTGACATGAAATACTTTACTTTGTAATTCCAAACAATTTATTTAAAAACATGACCCTGGTTTCGACGTTGCACATCATCATCAAGTAGTACACCCTAGAAGCACACTTAGTATATACCTTCTGATCAAGGGATGGGGGGGGTTGGTCAGAGAGGGAGGGTGGATGGGTAAAAGGTTACAATGTCGCTGGGAAGAAAAGAGAATTATATCTTTCGGTGTCAATCCTTGACTTGGAAGTGTGGTAGGTCTAGGAGTGAGGAGTGGGAGGGATACAAAATTTTGTTGGCAAGTTCGTCTTTGCAACAGACGCATTTCAAAATTTCTAACTGCTCCAAATCATCAAACCTGTGACCTTTATAAAGGTCACAGACTCGATGCTTTGGAGCAGTTCCGACCCAACTCAGTGTAGTGACCGTCATCTAGTAACAAACACATACAAAGTGTACAGGATTTGTATAAAAAATATTGGGTAGATTTTTCCTAGCATGACTGTTCTCAGTGGTCTGATCATGTGTGTATATATACATATATACTCTGACAACCTGCAGCTTCACTCAAGCTATGTGATTTTTCGGGTACCAGATCTTCCTGGGAAACCATAACCGACACAGGGAAAGAAACTGGCCTCCTACTCTGATGAGTGAATATCACACGCCGTCGGGCTTAGTACTGGCTGAACTCTACCGTTACATATACACAAACACGCTCCATATTAAAGTTTTTACGAGTCTTTTCTTAACCTCCCCACTCAACGTCCCTGTCATTAACTCCCTCCTTGTGAAAGCCTCCTTGCCTAGTGCAATTCCTTTCCTTAAGTCCCTACTACTTTGACCATGCTGGCTGAAAACACTTCCAAGATATGTAAACTGATCTACCTGCTCTATTTTTTCCCCTCTTATTTTAATGTTTACCTTATCCTTTTCTTTCTGGACAATCGCATAACCTTTGTTTTGTTAATATTGATTCTTATCCTTTATCTATCACACTGAACCTCCAATTCACTCAGCAATGCTTGCAATCCCTTCCGCAACCCCACATCTCAGAATATAGTCTATCTTCTGACATGCAAACTCTGTCTGGCATTTTTAATAGGCCAGTGCTCCACACCCCTGAACCTCAGGATAAACAGTCATCGCGCCTTGTACAATCCCTCAACACTCCTACAAGCAGTGTTATAGTGTTTACGTTCTGGCATCCCTTCCCCCATCCAATAACCCTATAAAATTAAAAACGATGTAAATAGCAATTATATGGCTTTGCAAAGCCTATTAAAAACCGGGTCTCAATGTCGTTCACTAATTACACAGGTTCGCACCCAAAAGTGGTAGGACTGATTTTCTCTGGCGCGAACGGAGCGGTGGAGGGGGGGTCTGCCTGGCAGGGTAAGGTGGAGGGGGATCTTAGCAACAGACCGACGCCAACCTCAGTCGCCTGCGGGCTGTCGTTGAGTGAGGACACCGTTTTTAGTGAAGCAAGTTTTTTGTCCGCGTCGAAAAACAAAATGAATCTGAATTTAGAGCAACGTTATTCCGTGAAGTTTTGCGCGAAACTCGGGAAGACGGCAACTGAGACCCTCGATATGATCATGCAGGCTTATGGGGACACTGCTTTAAGCCGTTCCACAGTATTTGAGTGGCACAAGTTGTTTAAAGAGGGTAGGGAGCTCGTTGAAGACGATAATCGCTCCGGACGGCCGTCAACGGCAAGAACCGACACGAATGTAAACAGTGAGGACACTGCTGAACACAGACCGACGCTTAACCAGTGAAGAAATTGCAGACCAGTTGGGTATGTCTGCATCCAACGTCCAAAGCATTATTTCACAGGATTTGGCCATGCGCAAGGTGTGCGTCAAGATGGTGCCGAAAATTCTGAGTGTCGACCAACAGGCAACGCGTGTGCGCATTTCCGAAGAAGTGTTAGCCAATTTGCACCGAGATGAAAATTGCTTGGACAATATGATAACTGGTGATGAAACATGGGTTTTTCAATATGACCCCGAAACGAAAAGATAATCCGCGGTTTGGCACACTTCCGCGTCCCCACGTCCAAAAAAGCCTCGCATGAGCAAATGAAAAATCAAAACGATGTTGATTGTGTTTTTTCGACCGTCATGGAGTGGTTCACAAGGAGTTTGTCCCACCAGGGGAGACTGTGAATGCGAACTTTTACGTGCAGGTGCTCACCCGCCTCCGAGAACGCGTGAAAAGAGTCCGACCGGCCATCGCAAACTGCTGGGTGCTTCATCATGACAACGTGCCGTGCCATGGCGCGCTCGTCGTCAGACAGCTCCTGGCCAAATACGGCGTTGCCACGTCGCCGTACCCGGCCTATTCTCCCGATCTGGCACCACCGGTTCTTCTTCTTCCCCCTGATGAAAAGAAAGCTCAAGGGACGACGTTTTGACTCGATAAAGGCCGTTCATGAGGCTTTGACGAGGGTCATCAACGGCATCCCCATAGAAAGTTTCCAGCGGGCGTACGGGGAATGGTAGCAACGTTATACTACGTGTGTAGCAGCTCAAGGATCATACTTTGAAGATTATTAAGCCGATGTAAGTATATCGTCAATAAAATTCTTGTAAAAAAATCAGTCCTACCAGTTTTGGGTGCGACCCTGTAGAGGGTTGAAGTGGATGGGTGTGGAATTGCTTCATACAGGATAGCAAGACATTTTGTTCTTCCGCATGTATATTGTTATTCGTGGCCTGGGTTTTGACTTGTAAAGTCCTGATGATAACTTTGCAAGTTGACACCTAGGTTGTGGATGTTGTAGTATCTGTGGATAAACTAATTGCTTTTTTTGCCTTTTGGGAATTATTTCCATAATCATAAGCTCTCTCTCTCTTGGTAAGCTGCCTTAGGGATCCTCTTCAGGTCCGTCATACGATTAGTTTTAATCCCCAATAGAGTGGAATCGACGCCCTTTCATGGTTGATTTTAACTTTGGAAACAAACCAAATTCAGAAAAAGCCACGTCCGGAGAGTAGGGTGGCTGCTGCGGGGTCACGGAAGTTCCGGTTCTGGCGAAAAACTCATGTTCATCAGTCAGCACCCGAAAGGGACGAATTTTGATGCGACGCGCGTCATGCCCAAAATACCTGTCGAAATTGTCTGACAGGATCCAAAACTAATGCTCACTTCCTCGGCTATCTCCCTAACAGTCATCGGCGATTTGCCCGCACCAAATCGTTCATCAATTTGACATGGTTGGGGTCTCTGGAAGTGGAACGCCGTTCGCGAATCATCATCAGACGAGGACCTGCCCGATTTCAAACGACTCTACCACTCAAAACACTGGCTTCGCTTCATTTCATTAACAAAGGCTTGCTGAATCATTACAAATGTCTCCGTTGCACTTTTGCCAAGTTTGAAACAAAATTTCATGCACAGACGCTGTTCCTCTAGCTCCTTCATTGGTGCCGTTGCACGCGGCGACGAATAGGTTAATACGCGTACCGCTGCTGCTGCGTAATGACTCGCCGTGAACAAACGCATCACCTCTCGTTTTAGCCGTCAGATGTGTCGCTAGATGACGCACTGTATCTTGTTTCGATCCGTTGAACGGTTTGCGCAGAATAAAATCAGTCTGTTCTTTTTTTTATTACATCTTGTACACACAGAATCGGTAAAATACTTGGGTGTGACGACAACTGTAACGACTAACTATAGATAATATGTTCTAAGGAAAACAAATTTGTGAAATTTGCGGAATAGCTAAAAAAAATTGTGGGTCGCGGTAGTCCATAGGTAGAGCGTTGGATTACTGATTAGGCCGGGTTAGATTTCCTGCGTAAATTTGAGACAGGTTACTCATCTGAGGATGTTAAAGACATTTACAGGCCCTCACTTACCAGAGCAGATCAGATTACTAACGAAAATGAGGAAGATTTATTGTAGAACGGATAGCATTAAAATGTCGATTTTTCCTCGAACCATTAGAGATCATAACAGATATGACAGCAACGGTGTAGGGGCTAATTAGAATTTATAGTGTATGCACATATTTGTCGGTATCCTGCACCTTATTTTTGTTATACTTAGACCCACCTTTTTAATGGTCCCAGAGCATGCTTTTAGATGTACCTACGTATTCTATTTCTGAATATTGTTGCATGTAAGTACTTTCTTTCGTGTGATTAAGGTTTTTCGAGTGCATGGCCAAGCTAATATTTGTGTAGAGGTTACATGATTGGGTACTGCATGTAGCTTTAATCTAGTTTACAGGTCCTAAGAGCCCCCAGCCAAACGCCCCCGTGGAGGATTGTGTACACATGTAGATAATTGGAACTACGATGTATGTCTCATTAGCAATGATGCTGACATTGCATTACTAGCCTAATCTTACTATGATATCATGTAAATAAAATTAAAGGTATGAAGTGTCAATACAGATTTAAGATGTCATTTTTCCCGCGTACGACAAGAGATCAGAATCACGGTATCAAGCGTTAATTAAATATTCTGCAGCCCGAGAAAATTCACCAAAAATGTTCTCAGATATATGGATGCTTCAACAAGTCAAAACGGACGAATTTTAATTTCCCGAAAAGGGTTTCGAAAAATTTGCGAGAAACATGACATTTGCGAACAAGTGTTGCCAAACTTCTAAAGAACGGTAAGATATACGGCAAAAAGGAAAACATTTTCGGGTCTCCCTGAAAATGAACTTTAAATTGGCCTCCTTCATTTGATGATGCATGAAAATCATTTTTGTGACGTCAGATTGCTAACGCTAGGTATGGTTTAGGGAGAGGGATGGTATCAACCGCTGGCGCTCTTCGACGACCATGGCTGGACCTCTTTGAAGGAACAATGGCTCGAAGAGCTAGTTAGAGCACATTTGGAATATGCCGCAAGCATTGGGATTTGGGGGTAGTTCTAACACCACGCCTTTCATTGGGAGCACATATCAGGACAATATACGGATCCGCTTTAAAGAAACTGGGCTTCATTGAACGGTTGATGGGGAAATGTTATGAGAAAGTTAAAGAGAGGTGTTATTTTGCTCTAGTTAGACCACATTCGGAATATGCCGCAAGTATTTGGGATCCTTGGGAGAAAATCTGGCAAAAAGAATTAGATAAAGTCCAGAGAAAATCCTCCAGATTCGTGAAAAATATATATGACAAGAACACAAGTGTAACAGGTCTCTTAGGGGATTTAGACTGGGAGTCCCTTGAAATACGAAGAGAACAAGCGAGACTTTTAAAAAGATCAGAAGCAGCGAGTTTAGCGATGACACAAAAGGAATAATAATGGCCCCTCACTACTTAGGTAGATCAGACCAGAAAGATAAAATAAGGGAGATACATTCCAATACATATAGATTCAAATACTCATTCTTTCCCAGAACAATAAGAAATCATAATAGTAAAAAACCGAAGTCCCTTTAGAAATATTAAATACATTTAATTTACAAGTTGGAACAAAATTAAAAATTGCAAATATATTAGGTTCAAGTGTAGGTGCATGTGTATGTTTTTTTAGTAGTTTGTGTGCTTGCATGTGTGTGTGCGGGATGAAAGGGTTCTTGCATAAATGTATACCATGTTTAGTTTGTGGGCTATAAATTTATGGCTTCTGCATGCGGTTTCTTTCCTTTCTAAATTGCGGGTGGTGCCTTAACAGCCCCCGCCACACGCCCTAGCGGCGGCTTGCGGGGTATTGAGTAGATGTAGATGAAGAGCTCTTGCACTGCTTTGGCGAGGTCAAGGAGTAGAGAGAGGTAAGGAAAGAAAGAGACGCGGTCACGCTCGGACGGTACTGGGTTGGTCGTGGAGAGAGGGGTTCGGAGGGGCTAAGGGGCACGACCAGTCATAGAACCCTGACCTCCACGTTTCATTAATCGATTGTTAGAGGCTCACCTGGGTGTCTCAATTATTTGAGAGAAGTCTAACTATTTATATAGACACGCAAGCGCTATGAAGTCGCTGCCGCGGGCGCAGAGCAACCACACCACGCCGAGCGAGCAAGTTAAATGAAGTGACTTTTCACTCAGTATCCTGCGGGATTCATTTGTGATATATTTCCGTAGTCATTTGTTTCAGTGGGGGGTGAAATCCACCAAGCAATGGCAGTGGCTCAGTTAACGTTATCTTTAGAGAAATACGTACACGTACACCCGATTTAAACCAACAGTCGGATTTAAAAACTTTTAGGTATCACAAGATTTCGTTTCGTTCAAGAATTCGCGAACGTTTAAAAATTAATGAAAGAGAGCTCACTAAGTTGTTAATGTGTATCCATATATCCTTCTGAATAAAATTTAATGCAACCACAACGGTGAAAGAAGGCCACACTCCTGTTATGAGAGGTGTCGTTATGATAGCGTCGTACCTGCCAAAATTAGAAAATGCTCTCCATATTTGGAAGTAAGTAGAAAGCATAGGTCTCCCAGCGATTGCGTCCCGCAGTTGGCTCGTCAAGATTCCTTCCAGTTCTTTGGACGTCCTTCGCCCAGAGCGAGTGAAGCTCCTTTCGGCCGCCTTCGCGAGCGTGCAGTTCACGCCGATTGCAACCATCTCGTCGGCCGCAGCAGCGGGCTAGGAAATCGAAAGCATGGTCAAAATCCATACTTGATGTTTTTCGGTCAAACTGATGTTTATAAGTCGGTCCCAAAAAATCCTTATGTATTGCCTATAAACACAAGTGCTCAGGAAATAAGACACTCGAACTTGGGGGGCGAGATCTTATTCGGATCAAAGGCTTTTGGCGGCCACAAATGGAGTTCAGTCAACCTCAGTCTCTGTGGCATCGATCTGCCTCTCCGCAGATTGAAGGATCTGCACGTGGGGAATAAATAAAATTTTCAAAGAAAGAGTTGGAAATGTGAATTACTCAAGGAAATATAACTTTACAACCACGGCCATGCTCCGTGTGGCTGGTGGCGAGGCGAGTACTGATACCTGTATACACACTTTGGCCAAAAACCGTCCACGTATGTACCTGAAATAATAATGGACAAAAGCGGAATGACTAAACTCATCGTGGAGGAAACGGGCGAAGATATGGGCGACACTTGGTGAAGAGTGAACCGCTTTTAGATGCAGCGAACTATGACAAAAATTTATGCATACATACTATTACGAACGACCACCAAACTGTACGTGATAAGTAAATATTCTGTGAAATGACGCAATAAATATTTTAACTGGTGCTTAACAACTGTTTCACCATACAAGGTTTTCCTTTTAGTCGTAATGGATGCCACCAGATTCCACAAGTTATGCCAGAGCCCATCAACAGGCATTTTTCAGATTTTTCGCTTTTCAAACCTGAAAGAAAATCTTTAAGTTGATCTCCGTTATTAAGGGCAGGGCCTACGAATAGTTGCTTTATGAGTATAGTCTGTTTGAAATACTTACTTGAGCATTCCTGATAGGGGTTTCGAAAGTAAATATCTACATCTACATAATGCACCGCAACCCGCAGCCTTATGTGCAATTATTTGTTAGATGATAGTATATGTAATTGCATGCTTGTAGAATGAAAGGATTTCCGAATAAATGTATGCGCCACTGTGGGTATGGGTTTATGAGTTGATTTTTAATGTGATTTTGTTCCCTTTTACGGGCGGTGACCTACCACCCCCCGCCACACGCCCTTGCGGCGGCTTGTCGGGTATATATTAAAACAATCTAAATATACTTGTATTAAATTGCAGAAGCCTCAAAAATAAAATAGCGGATCTCGAGCACATAATCCAATGTCATTCGGCTGATATAATATTAGGTACAGAGAGTTGGCTGTGTAATGACATCAATGACCAAGAAATTTTCCCAATAAACTTTACAGTTTACCGACATGATAGAGGTACAAGACCCGGAGGAGGAGTTTTCGTGGCTGTGGAAAGTAATCTTGAAAGAAGACAACCTGCATTTGAATATAATAACATAGAAAGTGTTTGGTGCACCATACTGCGATCCAATCAACCCAACATTAATTTATGCTCTTTCTATAGACCCCCAGACTCAGATTTTCAAACACTTAATACCCTCACTGAACAAATAAATAAATTTACACGCAAAAATAATAAATGCATCAATATAATTGGTGGTGACTTTAACCTCCCTGGTATCATATGGGACAGCAATAGCGTTAAATCTCGAGGCCGTGATCGCGAATCTTGCAATTTCTTATTAAAATTGGTTCAAAGAAACTCGCTCCATCAAGCAGTACGCACACCCAACCCGTGGAAAGAACATATTGGACTTATTTCTTACGAACAAACCGGAACGCATTAATAGTGTATCAACTGACGAGGGTATGAGTGACAATAAATCAGTTATTCAAAACGCGCTTAAGTCTTGCCACCGTGGAAGATACCTTTAATATTCTATCAGGTATTTCTTCCGAACCAGGTGATTTGTTTGCTTTAGGAAAACGTAGCAGAGGATCGTTTAATTCATCTACATCTACATAATATCCCGCAAGCCGCCGCAAGGGCGTGGGGTGTTAGGTCACCACCCAAAAAAGGAAAAAAGAAATACCGCATTCAAAACCAACACACACATGCAAACCCCAATCCACAGCAGTGCACACATTCATCGTAACATCCCATCATTCGACGCGAATGCAACCACACATCTACCTCCCCTCACTCCACAAGCATGCACGTACATTCGCTTAACTACAACAAATAATTTTACCCTAGGATGGAGCAAGAAATTTATCACGAACCTGCGAGCTAGTTTCTTGCAAGTAGCCAGGCGAAACACCACCACCACAAGAACGTTCCACACAAAACTCTCTCCCACCCAAAGTGAGGAATCTGGCCCAACGCTGATGGTGGGAGGAGGGCACACCCACGGAGAGGGACAAGGGATGGAAGGGGAAATTTAGGGTACAAAAAGCAGAGAAAACAATACTGTAAACAGCAATACATTACTTAATGGCATTCCAATGCGGGCATGCAGGAAGGGTTTTGACACAACACACAGGAGGTTAGTGAAAGTGCATGCAATTCAGTTACCTAGACGCCGAGGGTGGCAAATGGCATTTTTTTTATCTCCGAGTGTGACCCTACAGTTGTTATCCTGTATTGTCCGTGAGAAGGAGTTCTTGAGTCTGCTAGTCCTGGCATCTATTTCCCGAATTTTGTACACATGATCCAAGTGACCCATATATGTTGGAGCGCGAATAATTTTCGAGACCTCGGTGCTGAAACATCCGAATCCGAATTTATTTAGTAAGTTTTACCTAGCATTGAGTCGTCTTTCTTAAAATGATTCCCATCCCAACTCCATTAGCATTTCAGTGACGCTTTTCGTTTTATCGTAACAGTTTTCCACGAAACGAGCTGCCCGGCGTTGGACCTTCTCAATTTCCCGAATGAGGCCTTTTTCACATACGCTACATGCATATTCTAAATGGGGCCTTACAAGAGCGTGATAACAACGTTCCTTGACCTTGGAGTCACTTCTGCCGACAATGCGTCTAATAAATCCTAATTTTTTATATGCTTGCCCGCAGACTTTACGTATATGGGTCCCCCAAGTTAAACTTTTAGTGAACACTTTAGTGAATATAACACCTAGGTATTTCACCGTATCAACTACTTCGAGGTCAACTCCAGCTAATTTGTAAATAATCCCGTGGATCTTTTAAAGAAATTTACCACCGAACATTTATTTAGATTTAAAGGCAAGATACTCCTTCCATCTCTCTTAATTTTTTTATGCTTCAACTATTACCTTGCCCCACTTATATTTAACTGTTAGCACAGATCTTACCTTCTTACTTGCCGGTAATAACGTAACGTTACTGTAGAGCGCACCAATTTCACCTTTTCTCGTTAAACTTTTCATATCCTCGCATTGCGCCTTCCGCCATGCTTCCTTCGCTTTATTTGGGGCCCGTCTCAATTAATCGTTTAACTCTTTGTATTTTATTTGGACGAACTCTGTGTTTACATTCTTCCATCTTCTTCGCTCATCTATCTTTGCAATCATCTCATCCGTTACCCATGGTTTCCTTATCCTTTTCCCATTAACGGTTCCTATAATGTCTATTTTCTTCTGTCGATATCACTTTCTTAATACATTCCCATTTTTCTTCGATTGTACTCGTCTCATTACCGTCATCCATGAGTTTCTATACAGCGTCCTGATATTCGTTACTTTTCAATCCATTTAATGCTTTTACATTCCATTCCTAACCCGCGCCCCTGCCTTATCTTTTTGAAACGGACGTAAGATTTCATAACAACTTAAGTTCTGCGAATTTATCACACTGTTCCTACACCTGTGCCTAACCATAATATAGTCTCACTGACACCTTTCTGAGTCATCTGGCATTTTCCATGCACACCTACGTCTTTTGTGGTGTCTAAACCATGTGTTGGTGATTACTAACTCCTGTCTCCTGCAGAATTCAACTGCTTTCTCTCTGTGGTCATTCCTTGTGCCTAAACTGTAGTCCCCCCCCTCATCACCATCTCTTCCTTCGCCTATCGTCGCATTCCAATCCCCCATCACTATCAAATGTTTCCTTGCAGGAACACAGGCGATTACATCCTCTAACTCATCGTACATCCTATCGACTTCTTCCTCCTTGTGGTTGTTCGGTGGCATGTATGCCTGAACAATCACCAAGTTCGTCGGCTCTGCTTTAATCTCTACGAGTAATATTCTATCAGTTGCTTGCTCTATGTTGACTATGCATCTTCCTCCGTCTTCAGTTAGATGACTGCAACCCCTCGTTAGCTCTCGCCCGGCCGCTGTGTATTATTCTACAATTATTACTCCAATAATTCCCGATATCTTTCCAGTCTTCCGAGGTAGGTCTCTAATCGGCTAGCCACGTGTAGCATTCGGACGGTATACATTCATGCCAGAACCCTTTCAAACTACTTAATAGTTCACTGTGGTGGGTTAAACCGGTTCGCATGAGCGATCTGAAAGTACATCTACAAAACATTCCACAAGCCGCCGCAAGGGCGTGTGGCAGAGTGTGTTACGTCTCAACCTGTAAAAGAATTAGATAAAGTCCAGAAAAAATTCGTTAAAAACAAATTCGTTACACATATTTATAATAAGATCACAAGTGTTTTTAAGTGACAATCAACACGGGTTCAGAAAAACCCGCTCATGCGAGACCCAATTAGGATTGTTCACACATGACTTACTTTTATCGGGTGAAAGTGGTAGGCAAGTGGATGCGATCTTTTTAGACTTTCAAAAGGCATTTTACAAGGTTCCGCATAGTAAACTCATCCATAAATTAAAGGGCGCAGGTATACACAAGGGGGCAATAAATTGGGTTGAAGGCTTCCTTTCAGACCGGGAACAGAGGGTAGTCCTTGACGGCGCTAGTTCTACCAGCGTATGAGTAACCTCGGGGGTTCCTTAGGGAAGTGTTATCGGACCGTTACATTTTTTTTGATTTTTGTTAACTATTTGAACCGGGAAGTTAAAAGTAAGATAAGGATGTTCGCGGATGACACAGTGATTTATCTGATAGATAAATCTGGAGATGTAAAAAGGAGATATCTGGGGATGAGGATCGTTTAACTCTAGCACGTGATTTAAATAGCATTAATGAATGGTGTTCAAAATGGGGATTGCCTTTAAATCTTAATAAATTTTCGGTGGTAAATTTCTTTAAAAGATCCACGGGATTAGTTTACAAATTATCTGGAGTTGACCTTGAAGTAGTTGATACGGTGAAATACCTAGGTGTTACATTCACTCAAGACTTAACTTGGGGGACCCATATACGTAAAGTCTGCGGGCAAGTATATAAAAAATTAGGATTTATTAGACGCATTGTCGGCAGAAGTGACTCCAAGGTCAAGGAACGTTGTTAACACGCTCCTGTAAGGCCCCATTTAGAATATGCATGTAGCGTATGGGATCCGTGTGAAAAAGGCCTCATTCGGGAAATTGAGAAGGTCCAACGCCGGGCAGCTCGTTTCGTGGAAAACTGTTACGATAAAACGAAAAGCGTCACTGAAATGCTTATGGAGTTGGGATGGGAATCATTGGAAGAAAGACGACTCAATGCTAGGTAAAACGTACTAAATAAATTCAGATCCGCATGTTTCAGCAACGAGGTCTCGAAAATTATTCGCGCTCCAACATACATTGGTCGCTTGGATCATGGGTACAAAATTCGGGAAATATAGTAGATGCCAGGACTAGCAGACTCAAGGACTCCTACTTCCCACGGACAATACGGGATAACAACTGTAGGGTCACACTCGGAGATAACAAAAATGCCACTTGCCACCCTCGGCGTCTAGGTAACAATTAGTTAAACTCAATTGCATGCACTTCACTAACCTCCTGTGTGTTGTGTCAAAACCCTTCCCGCATGCCATTAAGTAATGTATTGTTATTTACAGTAATGCGGTATTTCTTTTTTCCTTTTTTGGGTGGTGACCTAACACCCCCCGCCACACGCCCTTGCGGCGGCTTGCGGGGTATTATGTAGATGTAGATGTAGAAGTGTCACAGGTCTCGTAGGGGATTTAGGCTGGGAGCTCCTTGAAATACGCGAGACTGAGACTTTTAGAAATATTGAGAACCAGCGAGTTTAACGATGACACTAAAGGGATTATAATTAAATTAAGGCATTGGTAAGTTAAATTAGGCGAAATTCCACCGCCAGAACATTGTGCAACATAAAACTCTTTCCTACCCAAGGTAAAGAAATTGATCCAACGCTGCAGGCAGGAGGAGGGCTCCCCCACGGAGAGGGACAAGGGATGGAAGGGGAAATTTAGGGTACCAGAAGCAGAGAAAACAATACTGTAAACAGCACTACATTACTTAATAGCATTCCAATGCGGTCATGCGGGAAGGGTTTTGACAAAAACACACAGGAGGTTCGTCAATGTGCATGCAATTGAGTATAACTAATTGTTACCTAGACGCCGAGGGTGACAAGTGGGTCACTCGTGAGAGCTAATACCGGGCAATCGTCCAACTGACCAAGAATGGGATAGAACATATGCTACGTTGTACTAAAGCAAACAAATCACCTGGTCCAGAAGAAATACCAGTTGGAATATTAAAGGAATTAGCCGAAGTCATTGCCCCGTTCTTAGAAATTGTTTTCCTAAAATCGATAGATGATGGCTTAACTCCTCGCGATTGTAAGCTAGTCCATACAACTCCCATTTATGACGGCCGGGATAGGCATAAACCAACCAATTACCGACCCATTTCTTTGACATCTATCTCTTTTAAAATATTAGAACACATTATTGTCAGTAACATAATGAGGTTTCTAGATAGTAGGAAAATTCTAAGCCACAACCAGCACGGATTTAGGAAAAGCAGATCTAGCGAAACCCAACTAGGTCTTTTCATTCACGAGATACGTAGATCGGGAGAAAACAACAAACAAGTCGACGCAGTATTCCTAGATTTCAAAGAAGTCTTCAATAAGTCCCACACAATAAATTTTTACACAAACATAGATGCTATGGAATCAATGAGAAAATTATTAATTGGAATAGAGACTTCTCGTCGAACCGCAAACAAATTGTAGTCATCGATGGATTGTGCTCAAAGGAAAGAGATGTAACATCAGGCGTCCCTCAGGGAAGTGTAATAGGGTTTCTTCTACTCTTAACATACATTATAGACTTAAGCGCACAAGTTAGTAGCAATCTCAGGTTATTTGCTGATGACACGGTGGTATACAGGGAAATAAGAAGGCAATTACATCGCGAGCTACTCTCTAGGCACTTAGGCAAAAGCTCGGATTGGTGCAAAAAATGGGGATTAATGCTTAACATAGACAAATGCGCAGTTTTGAAATTTTGGAACCAAGAAAGTGGCGAACAGGAGATAAACTACGAAATAGAGGGTTAAGTACTAACCACGGCCATACAAGTAAAATATTTGGAGGTAGTTCTAACACCACGCCTTTCATGGGGAGCACATATCAGGACAATATGGGGATCCGCTTTAAAGAAACTGGGCTTCATTAAACGGGTGGTGGGGAACTGTAATGAGAAAGTTAAAGAGAGGTGTTATTTTGCTCTAGTTATACCACATTTGCCAAGCCAAGCCAGAAGTGGAAGCAGAGTCTCCTAGGGGATTTGGGCTGGGAGCCCCTTGAAATAGGAAGAAAACAAGTAAGGCTTAGACTTTTAGAAAGATTCAGAACCAGCAAGTTTAACGATGACACAAAAGGAATATTAATGGCCCCACACTACGTAGGTAGACCAGACAACAAAGATAAAATAAGGGAGATAGATTCCAATACAGATAGAATCAAATACTCATTCTTTCCCAGAACAATCAGAAATCATAATAGTAAGAAACCGATGTCACTTTAGATATAGTAAAAACATTTAATTTAAAAGTCGGAACAAAATTATTAATACAAAGATATTATGTTTAAATGTAGGTGCTTGTGTAAGTTTGTAGGTAGTTTGTGGGTTTGCATGTGTGTGGGGTAAAAGGGTTCTTGTATGAATGCATATCATCGACATCTCATCTACATAATGCCCCGCAAGCCGCCGCAAGGGCGTGTGGCGGGGGGTGTTAGGTCACCACCCAAAAGGAAAAAAGAAATACCGCATTTAAAACCAACACACACATGCAAACCCCAATCCACAGCAGTGCACAAATTCATAGAAACATCCCATCATTCCACGTGCATGCAAACACACATCTACCTCCCTTCACTCTACAAGCATGCAAGTACATGCGCTCAACTACAACAAATAATTGTACCCCATATCATGTTTGGTTTGTGGCCAGTAAATTTGTGGCCTCTGCATGCGGTATTTTGTTCTTTCTAAATTACTGCTGGTGCCCTAACACCCCTCGCCACACGCCCTTGCGGCGGCTTGTGGGGTATTCATTAGATGGGAATGAAGTGGGTGATATGGCTCGGTAATTACTGGGGTCCTTCGTCCCCAAGGCGACAATTTTGTTTAAGATTTCTTTTAAACATTGAGGCTTGGTCTGTGATAAGTCGGTCGGTTATTTCGGTTGCGCCTCAGAATGCAGTTCCCTCGGGGCAAACTCTCCAGGTGGGTTAACGGGACGCGGGCGTTCTCGCGAGGAGACAGCCGTTATCCGTCCCCGCGCTAAAGTGGGGGGGAGCGAAAGGAGAGTGGGAGAGAAAGGAGGGTGGGAGCGAAAGGGGGGAGGGGGAGCGAAATATGGGGGGTGGGAGCGAAAGGTGTTTGGGAGAGAAATGGGGGAGAGAAAGGAGGGTGACGAAGAGGGAGAGAAGGTGGGAGAGAAAAGGGGAGAGAAAGGGGGAGCGAAAGGGGGAGAGAAATGGGGAGAAAGGGGGGAAATGGGGAGAGAAAGGGGAGGCGGGACGGAGCCATGGTTCTTTGCCTCGTTCTCTGTTCATACCGACGAGCTTGGAGTATATAAAACAGAATAGCTGTCGGCTAAATTAAAGTTGGATCTCAAATCGAACGTTTTAATTACACGAATAATATTTCATCCGACTGCTCGTACTGGAACTATTAGAGGGGTTACATCGTTGTGATGAACAAATTAATTTAAGTTAAATTAAATGTAGTTCATTAAATGAAATGCGATACCGATTACTATTTTTAAAAACGCATTTTGAATGTGATTAGGAATGACTAAAATTTATTACCTGAAATCCAGTCTTTTACGGCCATTTTTGTATTGGAAATAGCCAGTAAAAATACGATCATTATGGCATCACATCTTCCCATTTCAGTAAATGCATATGTTACTCCCCAAAAGACCGCTCCCCGGTTCAGAGCAATACGTTTTCAAGTGATAAGAGGGCTTGCCATGCATTCTATGCTAAAATCAGACACTTCCAATCGGAGACCACTCGCAAATACAGCAGGTGACAGACACTGTTGACCCATAAAAACAACATTTTGGCCCTTGCGTTTATCCAGAATCTAAAAACGGTTATATTGCTGCTACGGATGGAAATGTGGAATGGCCGCTCGGGTGAAACCGCGACCAAATTAATGGGTTATATTTCGGATTGGTGGGTGGCTGTGGGGGGGGGGGGGGCAGTCGAACCCAGGTGACCAACCAGGATAATGCTTCATTAACAACAGAAATATTATATATGACCATACGCAGAGTCTGAAAATTGAAAACCAAATGGGCGCCGGGGGCATATTCGCCCTCGGTGTGGGAATTCGAAAACCCGCCACGCCCATAGGGATACACGGATTCGTCTGAATGCTACGCGTGGCTGGGCGATTAGAGACCTGCCTCGTGTCCCTTCTCTCAAGGAGGGAGTACCTCATGTCTGTAGGTCTGACGATTGGAGGGTTGTATCTTGGGGCAAGGGGAAGGTGACACTGCGGCGAGGATTGGACTCTGCGAAGGCAGACAACATCCCCGTCTCCAACAGGTACCAGGTGCTGTCGGATGAAAGCACCACCGTACCTGCAGGTCCTACCCCAACTCCGAGGGCACTGCCTAGAGTAAGACATCAGCGCTCGGGAAGGGAGGGAACTGTTATATTAGGCAGTTCTAACGTCCAGCGTATAATGCATCCGCTGCGCGGCAGAGTTCAACAGGAGGGAGGTATTGGATTCTTGTAGTCCTGGTGTATACCAGGCGGTGGGGTATCCCAGGCGACGCAGGCGGTGAAGGCGGCCGTCAGTAATACGGGTTGCTCAAAGCTACCCTTTGTGGCTCATGTGGGAACAAACGACGCCTCAGAACGTGGATCCGAAGAGATCCTGCGCTCCTTTAAGGAGATGCACTCGGAGGTGAAACGGGTTGAGGTAGGGTTGAAGGTCCCTCTTAAATTAAGTATTTGTAGTATTGTGCCACGTAATGACCGCGGAAGGCTCGTTTGGAGCGGAATAGAGGGCATAAACGAGAGATTGTTGGGATTCTGTCAGGAAATCGGAGCGGACTTTATTGATCTGAGGCCTGTCCTCTCATCGTGTCGGGTACCCCTAAATCGCTCCGGGGTCCATTATACTGCCGTGGCATCACAGTGTGTAGCACGTAGGTTACACGAACACGTTTCTAGGGTTTACCATAGTTGGAAGGCAAGAGCGCAGGTCATATATTGGGATAAATAAAGTAGAATCCAGCGCTTTTTGTCACATGAGATCAGGTTACGCCTCACAGATCCCAAAAATAACAGAACAAACACAAACTTGTTTTAATACAACATACAACCGACATGTAAAAGTAACCGACAACCCTGGCATTGACGTAGAAAGACATTTGACATAATAATAAATGCATCAATATAATTGGTGGTGACTTTAACCTCCCTGGTATCGACTGGGAAAGCAATAGCGTTAAATCTCGGACCCGTGATCGCGAATCATGCAATTTCTTATTAAATTTGGTTCAAAGAAACTCGCTCAATCAAGCAGTACGCACTCCCACCCGTGGAAAGAACATATTGGACTTATTTCTTACGAACACACCGGAACGCATTAATAGTGTATCAACCGACGAGGGTATCTACATCTACTTAATACCCCGCAAGCCGCAGCAAGGGCGTGTGGCGGGGGGTGTTAGGTCACCAGTCAAAAAAGGAAAAAGAAATACCGCATTCAAAACACACACATGCAAACCCCAATCCACAGCAGTGCACACATTCTTCGTAACATCCCATCATTCGACGTGCATGCAAACACACATCTACCCCCCCATCTACCTCCACAAGCATGCAAGTACATACGCTTAACGCCCAACGCTGTAGGCAGAAAAAGGGTTCCCCCACGGAGAGGGAAAAGGGATGGAAGGGGAAATTTAGGGTTCCAAGAGCAGAGAAAATAATACTGTAAACAGCAATACATTACTTAATGGCATGCGGGAAGGGTTTTGACACAACACACAGAGGTTAGTGAAAGGGCATACAATTGAGTTTAATAAATTGTTACCTAAACGCCGTGGGTGGCAAGTGGCATGTTAGGAGCTAAGTGTTTTAGCACCCTAGCTGGTATGTTTTCGGGACCCGGGGATTTGTTTGGTTTAATTTCTTTGAGCATGTTGACAATTCCTTGATCGTCCGCTGTTATTTTTGCCATGTGTTCAGTATAAATTGTTTCTTGAAGATACGCGGTGGCTACATCGTTCGTAAAAACGGTTTGGAAGAATTTGTTTAGAATGTTGGCATTACCCTCACTGTCAGTATGAATGATATTGTTGCAGTCCCTTAAGCAAGCCACGGTTTGTTGACCCCCATTTACTTCTCTAACATATGACCAGAAAGCTTTGGGGTCAGTGTTTATATACTCGCAGAGTGGTTAATGTTTAAAGTCTTCATCTACATCTACATCTACATAATACCCCGCAAGCCGCCGCAAGGGCGTGTGGCGGGGGGTGTTAGGCCACCACCCAAAAAAAGGAAAAAAGAAACACCGCATTCAAAACCAACACACACATGCAAACCCCAATCCACAGCAGTGCACACATTCATTGCAACACCCCATCATTCGACGCGCATGCAACCACACATCTACCTATCCTCACTCCAAAAGCATGCAAGTACATACGCTTACCTACAACAAATAATTCCACCCTAGGATGCAGCAAGAAACCTATCACGAACGTGCCAGCTAGTTTATAGCAAGTAGCCAGGCGAAACACCACCATCACAAGAACGTTCCACACAAAACTCTCTCCCACCCAAGGTGAGGAATCTGGCCCAACGCTGCAGGTGGGAGGAGGGCACACCCGCGGAGAGGGACAAGGGATGGAAGGGTGGAGCATGAAGTTCGTAAAGACGCTCGGGCATGGGGGAAGGGTTCTGACACAACACAGAGGAGGCTAGTGAAAGTGCATGCAATTAAGTTCAAGTAATTGTTACCAAGACGCGGAGGGTGGCAAGTGGCATTTTTCTTATCTCCGAGTGTGACCCTACAGTTGTTATCCCGTATTGTCCGTGGGAAGAAGTCTTGAGTCTGCTAGTCCTGGCATCTATTTCCCGAATTTTGAACACATGATCCAAGCGACCTATGTACGAGGGTCATCCGGAAAGTAGTACCCGTTCGTGCCGCATGAAGTGCTGACGACGCGAGTAGCCGCTGGACGAGGTCAGATAGCTTCAGTGGCTTGTCTGCCTTCTCTGAGCCAAGTTGCGTGACGCTAGCATTGCCTGTGTTGTTTCTGTGATTGTTTACAATGTTTAAAAAAATTGAGAACGCCGCCAGTTGTTAAGTGAGGGCAGTGATTAAATTCCTCAATGCAAGAAACGTTCGCCCCATGTG